>JAQMCX010000057.1:5795030-5904865 GCA_029814765.1 Acanthurus leucopareius | reverse complement strand
TTTTTTTCTAAAACAATAAAAAATACCCCCCCCCCCCCCCCCCCCCCGCCCAACCACGCACACACAAGCACAGACACACAGACATACACTAAGCCAACCCATAAACAAATACGTGCATGCGCACACGCATACACATGCACACGTGTGCACACGTGTACACACACACGTACACGTGTCCATGCACACACACACATTCACACATGCATGTCCACATGCAAACACACATGCATGTGGATACATTAACTAAATTAAATAAGCTACTACACACAAATGATTCTTAGACCCATCGCTTCTGTAGTTTGAGTGAAAACATTTTTTTTTGTCACAACTTGCATTGAATTGGCTTCATTCTACACGACCAATAGGAACGTTTCAATTCAGCCACTTATTTTATTGTTGGATTATGAATTTTATTTAGTGCTTTGAATGTTAATTTGGCTGTTAACAGCCATACTGATTCATACAGCAGCACGCTATAAGGCCTCATTTCTAATGAGGTGCATTAACCTGTTTGGCTGTTAGGGGGAGCAACGACACAGAATAATAGAGAGGACGTCTCGAAAAAAATTTCAGGGGAGCTACAGAAGAGAGTCTTTGCGATTTAATAATTTCATAATGCTCTAATGATATATACACACCACCCCTACGAGTATCAATGCCAAAAAAATAAATCACTAAACGCAGCTGTAGTGCGTTTCACCATTTCAAGGTTCCACAGTTTTCCTGTTGCAGGTAAGAAGACAACCAGTCAAGCCTGGTTAGTTAAATTGTCCTGCTTGTATGACAAACTAAGAGAGGGTCACTGTAAAATGCTCATTTTTATAGTACAAGCAGACAGACTAACTGAACCAGCAACCTGCTGGCAACCTGAATGGATTGGAGCTCAGTGTCATGTCACGGCTCAGGGCGCCATCATATCAGGATTTTAATTTCGAAACAAAATCATTTTACCTTTATGCTGTTTTACATTCGGCCACAGGGCCTACTGACATTCAGGAACAGCAGTTGTGCATATATTAGTTGAGTAATTGTTTTGACCGTGACCTGCCTCTCAGGCTTCCATCAAAAAGTTTGTATTTACCTAAAGTTCTCACACTTTTTTCTCCTGTTTTTTGTCAGTTTTAAGTTTTTGTTCTCAAATGAATGGGCACCATCATCCTTTGTTCTTTGATATTGAATAAAAAAATAAAATAAAAAAAGAATACAAACAACAAACAGCCTACAGCTTCAAAAGCCTTCCTGAAGAACAGGTCATGGGACTTGTGTATTGATAAAATTACTCAAACAGCAGATATACAATTTTTTGATTCCGAGTGAGCATTCAAAATTTGAACAGGCGTTTCGTACAGAAATTTGAATTGCGCTCACGGCAAAAAGTACAAATGCAGCATAAAATTTGCACATGCAAAAAATTAAGCACAAGAATTGTAACTGAAAATTGATAACTGAAACTCGACAACTAATTTTAATTAAATTTTTTAATTACAAAAATATTGGTAACTGTGTTATTATTATTATTATAATCATTATTATTATTATTATTATTATTATTATTATTATTATTATTGTTGTTGTTGTTGTTGTTGTTGTTATTATTAATAATAATAATAATGGTAGGCTACTGCTTTCTTATCTGTCATTTTTTTTAAACCATTACATCCCTAAAACGTTTCTGTACCACTTAGATATTTGCATGATTAACTAACAAGAGATGTTGTTAAAAATAATATAAAGTTTTGAGCCCTTACCTTATTAATTAAAGTGGATATGTTACACGTTTTTATCACCGACAATAGGTTGGTTGATGGGTTGAAATAATGGTAAAACAGGTGGTTTTTTTTCGCACACACACACTCACTTCTTGTGGAGTTAAGGCCAGATGCACAGACAGATGCACGGTCTACAGTCTATGTGCAGTCACTGTGCTGACAGAGTTTCGCCACAAGATGGCAACATTAACTCTCAATGGCTGAAACCCACCGAGGCTCTGGACCCTAAAGGGCTTCTCATGCAGGCCCGTTGGCCTAAGCACCCTACATTATTATCCGTTTAAAGGATATCCTGGTGTTCTGTGTAATTCTTCCAAGAATAGGATTTTTTTTTTAAAAAAACCTGATGGATCAAGCTTAATGTTCAATTTAGATTTAAAAATATGAACGAAAATGACAAGATCACATTGCGTCTCTCAAATATTTATTGTCAAAAAACTTTGGCTATTGCAGTCAGAAAAATGGAGAATAGATAGTTGCAGTCAGGTGGTATTTACATGTTTAAATATGCCAACATATTTTCAGTATTTACTGCAAAAAAAAAAAAAAAAGAAAAAAAAAGAGCTTTCTTGACTAGCAGGCAGAAATCGCATCAGCCTGCTGACAGGCGAGTTAGCTTTTCTGGTCAAAAACCTTGCATGGAAAGAAAAAAAAGACAGAAATGTTTGAGTGGTGGCAAAACTTTGAGATGTTAAGGCTAATTTTGTGTTTGGTAACGATACATCAGATACCGGAGGATTAAAAACAACCAGATGCTTACTTGAAACGAATGGATTTCTAAAGGTAGAAATGTGGCATAAACTCTGGATTTAAGCTTCCAAACTGTAGAGTTGAGACTATATTTTTGATTTAATAATTTAATTAAGGTTGTACCCACGAAGAGCTGTAGGTTGTATATGGAGAGATATTTGAATTTTTCCTCTCTAGTGTGAATCAATTCTTAAAATATCATTCGAGTCATTTTCCATTATTCAGTTATTTGTTTCAAATCGGCGACAGTTTAGTCAAAATTTTGTTTACCACTGCGTCACAAAAACCTTTCACTGTAACTGACTTCAGGTGCTTCAGTCTTAATTTATGGATTTGATGCAGTGGAATAAAAGCGCAAAATTGCTCGAGCTCTCTTCAAGCCTTCAAAGGAGAAAGTCTTGTTGTTTGGTCAGTATTTGAAGGAGATCATTTATCCCCTCACAGAATCGCTTTGGTCAAAGTGTTGCAAACTATTTCCGATCTTCTGTCAACAGGCCGCATCGACTGGTTCCAATTAAAATGTGAGGAAGGAAATGTGTGGGTCAAAACAGAGCCGCTCTGGCGACAAAGAAACCGTTCATATAATGTAATAAATTATAGCACAGTTTTTGGATGAAGACACATCCATGTCGGCTCTTTGATTCCTGCTTCAGTATCTCCAGAGCTAACTGGAGCTCTTGAATTTATTGACGACTTTCTTCTCCTTTACGCGCCTGTTCTGAAACCAGATTGTCACTTGTCTCTCTGTCAGATTTGTCTGCGCGGATATCCTCCTCCTTTTGTCCTTGGTGATGAATTTATTGGCGGCGTACTCCCTTTCCAGTTCCTTGAGCTGCACCTTGGTGTATGGCACACGTTTCTTTCTCCCACGTCGAATAGAGCTGTCTCCACCAGACAAAGTGTCTATGGAGAAAGAACAACATTATCACATTTTTAATCTGCAAGACTGCATCATCTAGAATGTTATTTTCATGTAAAAAATCAGTGTCTTATTTTAGTATTTATTCTTTCAGGTCTATAATACAAAACGAACACTAAAAATGTGCTTTTACCATTAAAAAATACATGCACATATTTTTCCAAGTTTGATTTCACATTCCCACGAAATTTTTTTTTGTTAATAAAATCATTAAAAAATACCTTGTAACGAGGATTTCCACAGGGGATTTGACTGTGGCTGCTCCTTGGTGCAGTAAACTTGACCACTCCAACCATTGGGGATGGCCCACGGTTGGTAGGGCTCCATTGGCAACAGAGACTCGTGTCTTGGCTCAGATGGAGCACTCAGGGCAGGGACGACTGGGACATCCAAGTAGCTAGGTTGGTAAGGACTCGAGGAATAGCCCTGATAAAACGCAAATTCCTTCGCCCTAGTTGAAAACTCCTCACCAGAGACCGATGAGTCCATGTATTTATCGCCATAACCGGAGGGCTGCGCGCAAGCCTTGACGCTGCCGTGTGACATCCTACATGGGTAATAGCTGCTGCCAAAATATCCATAAGGCAAAGATGCATTGGGCGAGCTCTGAGTGGCAGAACACGGGCTGCACTGTTTGCCAGGCTCCCCTATGCCAGAGACTGGCACCTCACTCGCCGTGTAAGTGGTGCTCGGAGCCAGCGAGGTTGGATGCGCTAACAGATTCCTGCACTGGTTTGGAGCTAAATTGCCTCCAGCAAATCCTTCCATGTTCTTGCTTCTTTCATCCAAGCCGTTGTCATAGAGGAACATCACCGGATCAATCCAGTGCGAATGGAGGAGTAATGAAGCGGTCATAGCATGCCCTACATCGAGACGACCAACTCTTTTTCAAAAACCCCTCGACTGAACAGAGACAGGGACTCGGCAGAGTAACGATACCAACACGCCTGAGTACATAAAGATCGCAAGGTTATTGGCCAGGGCCAAGCACGTGATATGCAAAAGAGATGATAAACGTCCAGACATCAGATAATGCAGATCAAGCAGTAGATTTGTGAAGATGTACTGTGCACTAGTATATGCGTGTTTTAGATGTGCAAAGAAGCCATACTGGTATTTTTTCATACAAAGTGAAACTGGAACCTCGGACTGAGTGAAGCTGGGTTATGAAGGCAATCTGATCCATCGCATTGTGCCATCACAACACGCTTTTTTTGATAAACTGTTTAATACATGTGATGAGAAAAATTAGAAGATAGATTCTATTTCTTACATTGACATGGATGCGCAATTACGCGTGCCATTTTCGAAGGATTAAGATTATGCTAAAGCAAAACTGATTTTCGTTGCATGGATTTAAACTATTGATTTTGATTTATATGTAATGATTTGAGGTTTTTAAGTGCTCTTAGTCAAACAAAACCAAATGCCAAATCATATTACTGAATAATCAGAACTGATTGGTTTAGAGAGAGGCTTTTTCAGCATGATGATTACGCGGGGGGATTTTTAAAAAATAATTCACAATATCCACTGATTTGTGGAGACATTTAAAACGCAGTGTTATAACAAGAATTATGCGCAAAAATCATCCTCACATTTGGCAATGCAAGGTGTAAATCCAGACGCAAGATCAGCGTCCACAAATCACCAAAAGCATGCCACATTTGGCTGCTCTCTTCCTTATACGGGTTTGACGCGGCCGGAGGCCAAGGTCAAGTTGAAAGTTGCAGTCTGGCCAAACAGACACTCCAGGCCAGGAAATCCGAAGAGAAAACACCGCAAAAGAACGAAGAAGGGATTTCATTGACAGACTGCGGTTATATTCATAGACGTATTACATGCACTTGTTCGCTTCTCTTTTAATCCTCGTAGATTTGGTCGATAATAAATAACGTTCTTCGGTATCAAATGGCCAAAACTTCAACCTCGCGATGAGTTATTTCACGCTTTCACTCATCTAAAAAGTCGTCCTATATGAAAATAAACAGCTCAACATGTTTGTGCGTTCTGCGTAAAAAGCCTCAGAGCTTCTTGTTGTCCTGCAAAGAGCTAAAACAGTCTTGCAGTGGGACTCATGTACGATATATAAACAAATTTGTCATAAGCACGAGTCGGTGGAGCAGAAAGAAAAATAAAATGTTGTTTACGGTTCGGCCTCTACATGGCACTAAAACATTCAGCTGGTTGGAAACATTTACAGCGAGGACGTGAAGTGGGATTGGTGTCAAACAAAATATAGTTTATGCTTCTTTTTTTTTACATTTATAAGCTGAGGAAATAGACGGACAAATTCATATTCATCCACACCTACATTTGATCAAGTTTGTATTTTTAATAGTTTTCACACCTTTTAAGGGCTGTTAATCTTTATGGCGCAAGTTCATTGGTAAATTGAGTAGTGGTTCAAAAAAAAATGCACAATGTTTTATTTGTGTTAATATATTCATATCGCACTTTTCTTTTTATTGCATGGGCATTTTAACTGACATGAGATGAACTGTTCAGCTTTTTTACATGGAATTTTGGATTAAAAATATGCCCTATTTTTAACATTTCGCGTGCAATACATTTAGGAAGACCGAACGTGGCTGGACAGGAATCACCTCAGCCACGTTGTTCACACATCAGAGGGGAAATGTGTTTCTAAACACAGAGCTGATGGTTTAAAATGTTTTCTGAGCAATTTAGCCAGTTAAAAGTAGAAGAGATGATCCCATTTGTAAAAAAAAAAATTAAAAAATGTACAGATTGTAAGATTGCCAAAAGTTGTTGATAAAACGCCTTTCATTTATTCAGTATTTTTATTTCAATATGCCGTCAGCACACCCACACATAGGGGTCTTGTACGCTTTTCTGAATGAAAATATTAAAGATGAAGATATGCGTCATTTTTATTTAAAAGAACACACGATAACCAGTGGCTAAAGACACAGTAAGAACGAATAAAAATGATGTGGTAGGTCCTAATCTTTAATTAGCCTAATTAGTCTGCTGCACGCAAATATGCGCCTCTCTTAAAGAGGAACTGGAATTAATAACGTCAAATTGCAGCTAAAAAAGGGCCAAAAGCCTACAATTTATACACTCTGCTTCAGGCAACGAATACTTGAATATATGTAGGTTACTAAAAGATTTTTTCCAACTGTAATTCAATGATTAAGGCCCACTTTTTGAAGTCTAAGCAGAGATTAATGAAAAAAAAAGGTTCATTACTTATTTAGGCAATGTTTTAATACGCAGTAATCCTGGTAGACTTGGTCCAATATGATATTCGGGATGAACGTTATGGCTCCTTAAAAAGGTGCTAAGTTTATTTTTACACACAGTTTATAATAGTCTTTTACTTTATAGAAATTTATTAACAGACATTTGTGACTTTATTTCCTTGCTTTAAATGTAACATGTAGGAAACTCTAGCTGGCAGGCAAAAATATAAATAAGGAACAATTGGAAAACAGCAAAGAAACAGTGTTGGAGTGAAACATCCGCACGTCTTTCCGGTGCAGTCGGTCTCCATCAAACTTTAAGGCGCAAGCTCACGTATCTCCCTATCGGTGCATACCGTAGCTGCAAAATTACATCTCTTGTATGCAAAAAAGAACGAATGTGCATCACTGAGTTATATATAGTTTTTAAATAAAGCTCATTAGAAAGTGTTGAAGAGGCTCTAAGCTGGGCTGGAGGGGTGACAGCGCAGCGCCTCAGCAGCTGATGTCAGGCTGTGTGTGTCACAAGTCTGCTGGAGGCCTGAGACCAAAGTGCTGCTCTGTTTGCAGGACCTATCAAGTAGATGACAACACAGCTCTTAGCCTACAGTGCTTAATGGACTTTTTATGGGTTTGTCTTGTGATCGCATGACCTATGGCACCTTGGCCCCTCAGTGGCTCTTGGCAAACTAGATCAGAAACATGCCGCCCTCCTGGTCTGACCTAAGCGGGGATTCAGCAAACAGGTCCACATCCCCAAATTACCGAGGTTGGATATGCGTGACACGACAGACGCTCTTAACTTTATTTCACAGTCGCGGTGGAAGGCAATATGTAATTAAAAATATTCAAATCGCCATTTGAGAGGAACTTCTAGCATCTGGATGAGATGTGTGGATAATTTAACTTAAGCTGAAAAAAGGGCTGAAAAACCTTTTCGCTTGTAAAAAGCAGTTTGGGCCCTCTGTTCCTCTGCCCCACCACTGCATCTGCCATGAAGCCGAGATCCTAAGGGCAGATTTCGTGACAACGGAATCAGCGAGACTCAAGAAAAAAATTAAAACATTTTGAAGCTATTTAGCTTACAAGCGTTTGTAGGCTTAAAGCGAAAATTGTACCGTGCGTGTCCAGATACACGGCATTTGGACTTTAAATAGGCATTTTAGTTGGAAGAATTAGTATCCTTCATCTTCCGTGTTTGTGTGTGTTCCTATGTTCCTTCCTATGTTTGACTGCGTTTGCATCCAAGTTTGTGCGCTGTGTCCAAGCAAAGCTCTTCCTTTTGAATCTGATAGTCATTCCGACAAAAGAGGACTTAAAGCAATACTAGGCCTACACCAAGTCAGCATTTGCCATCATGAATCAGCAGCATTTAATACATTTGGGCCTTACTAGTTGTTTGGCTTTTGTAGTTGTTGATTTTAACATTCATAATTCACCTAAGTTTAATTTAGCATCCAAATCCAAAAAAAGAAAGCGCAGTCACATACAAAAGGTGGTAAATAAATAATTAATAATTGTCTCATTAATTGACATCACAGTTATTTTATTACCTAACAGGATATGATGACACTCTTATCCCAAAGTAACTTTTCCAAAGTTAAGAGAAATGACCCCCATGACCAGAAAATACAGAAAACATAAAGAAATGATAACAAACAATAGATAAATATGTGGAGACCAAACTGTGTTTGCATTGTTTAGTCCGGACAAATACGGCTAATGAGTCAACATCTAAACACCACAGATTCCCTAAGAACTTTTACATTTTTTGAGTAGTGAAGATCTGCAGTCGGCTGTCTGACAGTCAGCTATTTTTTTTGGATCTCCTGTATGTATGACATATGATTTGCTTCTAAAAGTGAAAGGAGTGTTGCATTTAAAAACAAGGCTAGATCACACAGGAAACAGGATTTCCAATAGAAGAGAAGTGCACACATGATCTGTTACAGCTGAGCTGGAGCTCTGTTGGCTTCATGTCTTTCACAACTTTAAAAAAACAAAACAAAACAAAAAAAAACAAACAAACCCAGTCCTCAGGGTGAAATGCACCCCTAACTACTCTATGTTAGTCCTGTGCAGGCCCAGGTCTGGCAAGGCTGTGGACGGGGTGGAGGCTGACATTACTGGCCCTCCTCCTCACGCAGGAACTGGAATACGGAGGAGAAATCTTTATTGGCATAACCGCGTGCGCACATCATACGGTAAATCTGATGGGCCAAGGAGCCGAGAGGGACAGGAGTCTTTGTGTTAGTGGCTGTGTTCTGTGCGAGGCCCAGGTCCTGAAAAAGAAAAGCAAACATACATTAGAAAAACCAGCGGAGAGGAAATTGAACCCTAAAACCAAAACCACCAGTCCACATACCACAGAGAATTTTGCTTTTTGTTGTAATAATATGGGCATGACTCCCTTTTAAGAGGGACGTAAACTACCAACAATTCCATGCATCATTTTAAATGGTGTGACCCAAGATAGAATTTCTTGTTTTTTTCAACACCATCACTTTATGTTCCTGTCACATGCACGACATATGACTCGGAAATGAGACCCTGACGAACACATACGATACAACTGATACAAACACAAAGCAGATGAATGAAAAAGTCAAATTGAAGCAAAACATGGGGAACTTTCATCTTTTTTGTTCCAAAGTATCACAGCTAATAGAATGAAATTATTTCTCCACAACATGTACAGGAAACTACTACAGCCATAAAACATGCCTTTTTTCCTCTTATTTGTGGTGACAAAGAAACATTACAACACTAATGCTCATGCCCTGACTGCAGGTCCAGGAAATAACGGGTCATTAAACTGACCTTAGCCATCAGCTGGGTGCCGAAGCCTCCCTGGTAGTTATTCCCGGAGGGGACTCCCTCCATGACTCCGGGCACAGGGTTGTAGGTGTCGCTGGACCAACACCGACCTGAACTCATGTTCAGGATCTTGGCTAGTAGTTTAGGATCCAGACCAAGTCTACAATCACGACAAATTCAACATTAGCTACACAAAATATTTTGCGGCTGCATCCATAGTTCTGATTTATAAAGACGCCATTTGCTGTTGATCAAACCCAAAAGTTTTCACCTGATTCCCAAGTTCATTGTTTCTGAAGTCCCAATCATTCCAATGGCTAGAAGCATGTTGTTACAGATCTTAGCGGCCTGTAGATGAAAGTATAAGCTTTCAATAAAATGAACACCACTTCTATTTTATGACTTAACTTTTTGGTTTTCATTAAACAGCTGACTAACACATTAATGCACTATAATACTACTGTTTTAACACATTAAACTTTGTCAAAACAAAACAAAAAACCCCACAGTAAACAGTTCCTGGAAAACATGAAAAATTGACTCATACCTGTCCAGTTCCAACCTGACCACAGTATACCACATTGGCTCCCATGCAGCTGAGAAGTTCTTTGGCTGCAGTAAATTCCTCCTCTGCTCCTCCAACCATAAAAGTCAGTTTACCCGAACTGGCAGCTCCCACACCTGGGAATGGGAAATCATGCTTACATACAAAAAACCATGTGCTAGCAAGCAGAGATGGTTGGAGTGTGGTGATCTTTTGAAAGATTCATCAGCTAAAATGCAGCAAACAAATGGCAAATTGAAGCCAAACGAGGCAATTCATAGCTTAAAGTAATCATTGTTGATCTGGGCAGCCGTTTCAAAGTAGCTATGGCAGAAGCCATTCTTTATGATACATGTTTGGTATAGTGTAGAAACATTTGTGGGTTTTTTTTAATGAATAAAAACATCCAGCTTTTGACACTTTCCCTTTGGGTTTATAGTATTAGAGCTCCAAAGCAGCTGCATGAAAGGTCCACCAACATCTCCAAAGACACAGAGTGTTTTGTTGGCCGACACCAGATATATGAGCCCATAAATTCTATCTTTTTACCCTCCAGTGCAGTGCAACCAGAACACAGAGATCATAAGATGTGACTGTCTCTGTTACATGTTGCTCAAAATGCCTCTTCACTTATTTCATGTCAGCTGCTTATGTCTGTACTCTCGATGCTCAGAAGGCACAAAATACTAAAACAAAACAACAAAAAGAAAAATATATTGATAGGAGCACCTGATGCAAAATATGTCAGTTAATTTGCTACCCTATATTTAATTTTGGAGTGAAAAAGGTCTGTTAGGAACTAAGGGTAACTTTAAGGGTTCTGTGTATCCTCTGAACCTATCATGTCGCAATTATTGAAACACAATAACAATGTGTTGCTTATTAATGCTGTAATAAAAATAAGAACACAATATTACATCTAGGGTTAAATGCTACATAAAATATAAGTAAAATTTTGGGGAAAAGTAAGCAAGATTAAGGCGACGAACAATAGATCACAGCCATTTGGGTATTCAAAGCAAGTCTGGGAAAGTATGCATTTAAAGAAAATGGATGAGGACCCACATCCTGCTCACACTGGAAGTCAGTACGAAGCTTTAAGAAACTGTTGAAAAAAAGTTTCTCAGCCCTAGTTAAGATTTAGAAACAGCTGTTTGAGGATCTATTTGTACATTTGATGGTGAATTCAGGTTCAAATGGGGTTAGAAGCTCAGTGATATACAATAACCAGGTGCAAGCCGCATGGTTGCCAAGAAATTAACCAACATAGTCTTATAATTATTCCTTAAGTTTACAGGAAATCAATGGAGAGAGGCCAAGATGGGTTTCCCCCTCCTTCATCCTCATGAGCTGTCTGCCAGCAGCATTTACTGACTGGAATCCAAAGCGCCTGTGCTGCTGGAGATAGGTGGGAATTACTGCTGTCGAGCAGGGAAATAACTGAAGGATGGGCGATGGCTTCAAAATTCATAAAGAAAAGCAGTTACCGATATAAAGAGCATGATTCCACATCGTAGTTAACATGTCAAAAGTGACACAAATTTCTGCTATTTGCAGTTACACTTATTTTAAATTACTGTATTGTAGTGGCTTTGATGCAACAAATAATCTTGACTTCTAGATTTCTGATTTAGTTTAGGCACATAGTCTTGGAGAAGTATTCAGCATAACACGGAAAACTGCTGGTTGATGACTACAGGAGTAGTCATGAGAACAGGGGGTGACTCAGTATAGATGGGAAATAAGTTTGAGGTTGAGTAGTTTGAGTAACTAGCTTCATAAGAAGAACAGTAATTAATTAATTGTAACATCTCCATATTGCTGAACTTATTACAGTGAATATGATTTTTTAAATATGTAAATGTGTCCCAATTTAGTATTTTAATATCTAAATAAACTGAAAAATAAGGTCCAAAAAACTGCAAAGACCTGAAAAAAAAGATCCTGTTTATGGTTAAAAACAGGCAAAACTCTCTTTATTCTCTGTACTCTCTTTTTAGCGGGATGATCTTTACATATATGCTCCACGACATGTGAATAAAAATATAAAATAAACATCCATCTGAAAGCATTTATGTAGATTAATTGTGCATTAATTGTGCACTGTGCATAAACTTCAAGAAAATATTTAAAGTAAGAACAAAGACCTGAAACTAGAGAAGGCGTTGTTGTTTAAGGATGTGCAGGTGACTACTGAACTGTATTTTAGAGAAAATAAACACTTAACCAGCAGACTCTTTTGTCATGCATAATAGATGTGTTGTTGAGCCAAGTTGACTAAGAAAACGGAGTGGTCACTTCCTATCACATGTCTCTTCTCTTCTGTTGTTCAGACCTCTATAGCTTTCAGAAAGGTAACCATTTTAGTCTGAGGAATAATGAAAGATGGCAGTTATCTCATCTGGTCCTTTAATTTTTTTTTTTTTTACACTAAGAAACAGCTATCAGACACATGCTGACTCAATTAAGTCCCCACCACCATATGTGCTTTTATGTTTAAACCCTAACCATGCTGGATTAAACAGCCACTACCATGCCACTGTGCTCCTTTTGATTTTTGTCCGACCACTGGAGATGTTCAAAAAGTTTCATTTAGGAGCTACAGCCTGCCGATTGACGTGATGAATCAAAGAATGACATACACTTTAGCTTAAATTTTACAGCCGCCACCACACACAAACACTAACTCACACACACACAAATCCAAGGCAAAGAGCAGGACAACCTTAATCCATGTGCACTACAACAGGACGGAAGTATATAAATCATTACTAATCTTCAGTCCCAGGCTGTAAAATGGACCAAAATCAATTCAAAGAAAGTGGCTGTTCTGACGTTGACGAGGCCAAGTTCAAACAAAAATGTGTTCTTGTGTGGACCTCCAAGAAAGTCGGAGAGCACACACTTTACAACACTCCTTGTGCAGGCACAGGCTGCTCCTCCTCCACGTCTCCGTTGGACAGATGCTGTTGCTGCTCTTTATCAACCGCCGCATTAGTTGCAATACTGGATTTGTCACAATAGAGAAAATAAATGTTGAAATGTCTATTTAAAAGTCAAAGTGACATTACATTAAGGCTGCAGGGGAATTAAGTTTAAAAAAATTGCCTGAAAACTAAGAGTCACTTGACTCTATTCTTGACAGAGAATACCGTATATAGTCTAATACATATCAGAACTCATGCTCACACAGGGTAGATTGCTGAATCTACCTTTCCAATAATATTCGGCTAAAAATCGTCTCTTTATTTAATGAACTACAGAAAATAGATTTGCAACAACAAAAAAATTGTTCAAGTAACTTTCTAAGCATAAATTGGGAAAAATCACTGCTTCTAGAGCCTCACTTTTGAATATTTTTTGGTTTTCTCAGCCTGCCATCATACCACCTATTTTTGGGCTCTGGACTGGTGATGAGACAAACAGAACCCATGGGCTTAGGAAACTTTTTTTTCCATTTGCTGATATTAATAGACCCAAAAACTAATAAATAAAATAATTGGTCAATTAGTTAATAATAAAATAAATTGCTGGTTGCTGTCTTTACTTCCTAAATTTGCTGGCATGTCAATTTTTGGACCAGCAAAAGCATATAAGCTTTTCAACAGTTAAGACAATTCATAAAAAGGTTACCAGAGGGGGTTGACTAAATATTTGAAACTCTTCTCAGTATAATAATATACAGCTCACAGCTCCCAGTGGCATTCAAAATGACTATAAAATTGAATCATTGCTTTTTAAACATTTAACACCACAATACTATAATCTTTGTGAATTTACTGCATGGCGTTTGGATTAGTCTCAGCTAGGCAGATGCCTGTTGACAAACTAGCGACCAAGTCTATTAATTTCAATATTGGACAATAAATTGTATGAAACCTATCTTGCAATTGATGTAAAATTTACCTCCTGATACAGGTGCATCCATAAAAACTGCCCCCATCTTCTCAGCAGCAGAAGCCATTTCCTTTGAAACAGCTGGGTCAATGGTGCTGGAGTCAATAAGTAGAGAGCCCTTCTTCACCTTTCTGTTGAGAAAAACACATAATTTAGGACATGACTTAAATCAATAAAGTATTTATGTATATACTGAAGGAGAAACCAAGTTGTACTTGAGAATGCCATTTGGTCCTGTGTACACATCTACGACATTGGGACTAGAGGGAAGCATGGTGATAATGCGGTCAGCCTTGTCTGCTACCTCAGCAGGATTATCAACAATCTGAGAGAATAAAACAGAATCACAAGATAAGAATAGCACAAACAGGTACAAACTATTCGAAACTTTGAAAGAACTGTGCACATTTTACACTCCCACCTGAGCACCCAGCTCTTGCACTTCTTTGCAGGATTCTGGGAACACGTCGGTGGCAATGACTGGGTATCCGTGCTTCAGCAAGTTTTTTGCCATTGGGTTTCCCATATTTCCGAGACCAACAAACCCCACCGATGTCTTTGAGGCCATAGACCTCGTAGAGACTACAACATAAAGGCCAAAACAGATCAATGACAGGATGCAGTATTCTAGTTACAAATTTGAAGATAAAAAATGCACTTTTGCTATTATTATTTAAGACACCTCATTTTCCCAAAGTGTTTACTTAACATCTTGGATCACTTTCTTTTTTTTATTTTAAATAAAAAACATAAACATATATTGGTGGTAAAGAAAAATTGTCTGGATGTAATGTATAGCACGTCTAAGAGTGCCACATTTATATTTTATTTATGTGTCTGAATTCAGTGTAATCGCCCTTCATTGCCAAAGTCATCTAATCTAAAGGTGCCAAAGCCTTTTCAGTATTTACTTAATGTGAAATGTTTCCTGATTACATAACAGTCGTTCAAAAGACAAGCATGTTTATTTCATTTCAAGTTTAGATAAATAATTAAAAGAAACAAAAGTTATTTCCAGGAGGTTATCTTCACACTAATAGCAAACAAAACAGAAGTATCCTGTGAGGCGGTTTTACTATCCTCTGTTTGCCCACACACTAGATTACCCACACACTAGATAACCATAGTTAGGTACGACACTTTGTTAAGCAAACAAAAAGCGCACGCAACCAATATCCCTTCAATTAAGTAGTGTAAGTTGAAAGAATATGATGCTTATGAAGAGAAAGCTATGGTTATCATCTTCTTAAGCGGCTACAAAGAGTCAGCTGCATCTTTCCACAAAGGGCTTGAAATGTCAACGAGTACAGTGACTGGCATTACATAATGTACCTTAAAAAAAGTCAGGATACAGGAGGACACAGGCGCATTACGCGGACAGTTTTCAACCTTAACGCATTAGTTTTTAGCACGAAGCTCTAGCAAACGATACGGTATACAGGCAAGCCGTGATTTTAACAAAAAAGCTCCTAACCAATAGGTTGAGAGCTGAAGCAGCTCCTAGTCTAACGAAAATTAACTCAAACTTCTCTTGCAACATTTCGAGAAAACTGGTATTTTCCCTCCACAAACAACCTTCAAGTGATGACTTGAGCTTCAAAACTAAGCGCAGCGACGTGCAAGATGCGTATATAGCCTCAGTCTGGTCTCCTTACCAAATGCAAAGTCAACATTCTTGCAACACCTTCCAACTAGGCACCGAGACCCTCTCAACACAGCGGCCATGCTTCTTTCCTCTTGACCTTACGCGTGACGTAATAGTACGTACATTAATGGCGGTTACTCCCTCCAATCAAATAATAGACCTGAGCTGCACGGCCTCCCGAATTCAGCCACTGAGCAACAAGGGAGGGCCAGAGATTATGCCTGAAATATTTTAGTTGTTCTCATCAATATATTCCCATAGTTCTTGAATATATTTATGACTGCACATTTCAGAGCAGCAATATGAATCTCTACAGCTTGATGAGGTCGGACGTCTTTTCTCAGATGTTCCAAAAGCTCCGTTTCCTGTTTACAGTTGTATGAAAAGTAGCATACCTTTTGTAGGATATCATCTCTAATTTTACCCGTCATTTATATTATTTAATGCATTTTATATATTTTTTTGGATCAAGTTTGACTTATCTTGACACGTAAGATATTTTTTTTATAAAACGTAACAGGTATTTTGAATTTTGATATTTCATGTTGTTTATTCAAAGGTACCGTAATAGAAGAAGTGAAGCATAAATACAACGTAAGTTACAAAACTGTGTACATTTAATCGCCCCGTTTTTTTTTTACATGGTGCCAATGGCAGCATTTGCATATTTACTAATATGAGTGCTATCGCAAAATAATCTCTATCATAACCATTACTGTCATGATGTCATCAAGAAAAAAAAATCCGAGCAATGTTCCATTACATAAAACTTTCTTTTCTGTGACAGTATTTCTTTGTCCGCTTACTGCCTTTTCCCATTATTACAATTTTCAGACGAGTGGGATTCCCAAGCCGTACCCTTTCCGGAAATGACGCAATGTTGTTATTATTCCAGGAAGAGGAGACGGGAAAGCACTGAACTGCGTCAACAATTGTTTTTATAATACATTCGGATTTCAGCAACTGTTCAACATGGCAACTGGGTATGTTACAGGTTAATTTGAAAAATGTGACTATTTATACAATGTTTTATCATATTACCTCTGTTTTACGTGTTTTTAGAAGTCAGAGATAGCGTTGCTAACTGTTTACGTTAGCTAACCTTGCCCTCCAATTGATAGCAATGCTCTCTGGTCAGCTGCTCTGTTTCGTTAAGGGCGTTGTAACATTTTTAGCCTAACGCTGTGTTTTAAACTAGTTAAAGCGAATATTTTGCTTCGTAGCCTATACATGTCTGAAGCAATGCGGTTAACGTGTGATCTGGTCTCACTTAGTACCTAACTTCGTAAGCTAGCGAGCAGCAGGCTAACTTAGCGAGATATGATCAGTGTTTCAAAAGGCCTCGCCTCGTAGCTTGTGTTTGCCGTTTGTTAATTTCAGCCATTACCGATTACTTCTACCGAATTTGTATTTAGTGTTTTATATCAAGTAAAAAACTGAGGTGATTGTTTTTGACATAAACAATGTTCATAGTTCCCATTAATATCTTAGCCAAAGAAAGGTTTCGAGTGTCACAGGCCCGATTACGTCGGAGAAAATTATCAGATGCCACTCAAATGGAAACTCTACCCTAAACTCACGATAATCATGTGGTCGTGTTATTGTTTGGAACACATACATGACTTTTATATAAAAAGAGTCCACTGGTATCCGATGTATTGTAAATGAGGTGAGACTACAATAGTATTGAATATCAACAAAATTCCATACAGTGTGATCTTAAAGCAATTGAAATCCATATTAGGGGATTATCATTTATATAACTAAAAGTTAAATTATATCTCTTTGAACAATGACTCAAACAAGTATGAATGTCGGTCAACAATTCTGCTCTGTCTGAATGTAAAAGTCGAAACTAAGAGTAAGTTATGTTTCATCATTCGTCACGAAGTTTTTTTTAGTTGCGAAGAAAACCAATCTCAGTCCATTCACCTAAATATTGAAATACAAATGTGGTCTGGTAAATTTGAAAGAAGGTAGTGATTTATTTTTCTTCCAAAACCCAGTAAAGTTAAAATAAACAGACCAGTTCGTGTGTAAAGAAATCAGTCTTCTACAATACAATATTTCTACTTCACTAATGAAAATGAGTTATGAATTTAAGGAAAGGAGCTGTCAACTAAATCTTGTGGACAAATCCTTTGCTTATCAATGTAATCATTGCAGCTGTGTTTTTTGTAAAAAAAACATTTAAGCCTAAAATTCAGAAATATGATAATATTTGATTTATCATTAGCTTTTCTTTGTGTGGTCTGTAACCACTTTTACATTACAGCAAGTGCATCATTTGAAAAGCCACTAAATTTGTTATTATTTTAAGACAAGCACCACTTCTACTAAGAGTGTTACTGGTAAGTTAGAGTTGTATGGACATGGCTGCAGTATCATTAATCTGCTTTATTGTCTTTTTTTGTTTTATCAAGTATTTAAAGTGAAAGGATTACCAGTGCTGTAAAACTTGGTATCCCACTGAGGAAATTACCATTTTGCTAGTCATTGGAGAGCAACTCACTGGTGGAAAACTTTAAATTTTTTTTCTACTTGAAGTCTGGATTAGGAGTTTCCAACAGATATTAGGGGAATTTACACGTTCATGGGCCTAGCAATTTTTTAGTTCTACTTTTAGGCTGAAAATATGCATATGCTGAAATTTAAAATTGATTTTTGCCTTTTAAAGACAACTCCCTTCAATTCAGTCATTTCCTCTGGGCACTAATTGGTTATGCCACAAACATGTTACCTATTTTTGCTGATTTCCAAAAAGGAAACAGCTGGTTCACTTTAACTACACTTCAAATTCATACATATTTCCTGAACAAAGCTTTTACCGGCTTAAACACATAGGCCTATATTTTAATGGATTATATTGGTGTAGCCGCTACTGAGTATTGTCAATAACATGCATTCATTTACAGTATGAAATTAAAATAGTGATTGTTTGCAGTTTTGATTGATTGTAAATTTAATTGTAAGTAATCACATGGTTTCCCATACACAGAGAAAGTATTACTCAAACTTTAAGATCAAAATATTTATGCTTCGGTTAACATTCCTTAAACCTTTGATAATTGCCAGATAAATCTTTTATCTTCACCATATAAATCTCACATCGTTAATCTTCAAAGAAAAAACAGTAGACTGGCAAATGATGAAGCACACATTCTGATATAGGTCTAGATTGAAAAGCTAACTTATCCATAAATAATTATTTTATTTGCTGTCTGAACACAGACCATGACTATGTTGATAAA
This sequence comes from Acanthurus leucopareius, assembly GCA_029814765.1. Lineage (NCBI taxonomy): Eukaryota > Metazoa > Chordata > Actinopteri > Acanthuriformes > Acanthuridae > Acanthurus > Acanthurus leucopareius. The sequence continues at coordinate 5,886,064 of JAQMCX010000057.1, read as the reverse complement.
TAAATATGAAGGAATGTCTCCTCTTTGAATTACTCCTCCTGTACACTAGACAGTTGATAGGGTAAATGCTGTTTTATTATACTACTATAAAAAGTAGCTTAAGGAATGTCAGTGTAATTTAATTTTTATTGTATAGAACTGACCTGCCTCTTCATTTACTATCATACATAAAGAATGGTATTTTAAATGTTTGTGTGGTCATGCTTGTTTCTTTTTCTGATCGTATATGTGTTTACTCGTTTTTCCTGCATAGCCACTGCTGAGTAATTAATGGCACTGTTCCTGGACGGGACTTTATTTGATAACAACATGGACACATCAAACTTTGCCCACGTGATCTTCCAGAATGTGGGGAAGAGCTACCTGCCCCATGCTGCACTGGAGTGTCATTACACCCTGACACAGTTCATTAAACCTCATCCAAAGGACTGGGTTGGCATATTCAAGGTAAACAACCCTCTTCGGTGTATTTTTAAAACATTTGACGAATACACAACATGTAGTATTTGATTTATTAGATATTTAAAGGCCAATCTCTAAAAAACTGCATATTGATGATATCTTGACATTATAAGTAAAACTGTTAAATTATTATAAGTTGTGTCATTAAACACTTTACAGCTACTATTAAATGTTTACTCAATCACTTTATTCATTTGTGAGGAAAAACAAGAGACTCTAGGTGCAGCCATTGTCATGTTTATTTGAAAAATTTGTTTGGCAGAGGGAATGGAGCATTTTTAACCACCACATACCTGAGTGTCCCACATGAATTTTGTTATGGGAGCACATTAAATCTAAGTGGTAGCAATCTATTTTAGCATCATCTGTAGTAAATCGTTGATGAAGATGGAAGCATATTGCTCCGAGCTCTTCCAGAACAAGCTATTTTTCTACCAGAGATTAGACTGAATCAGACCAGATACAAAATTGAACATACTGTTCTCTCTTTTTGTGTTGCATACTGCTTGACTGTGCTTTTAGCATTAAGAATTAGAAATATACTTGTATAATGAACTCATTATTGTAGTGGGCCGTAATGCCATCGAGCCAACCAAGACAAATTGTTGCAGTTTTTCTAATTATCAGATATTTAGACTTTTTTCGCCTTTGTCACTAATGTAAACTTATAACTATTATATAATTGTTGAGTGTGTGATTTTTTTTGTTGTGGATTTTTTAAATGATGTTTACAAAATTTTTTTCAAAGCCCTACTGAAGTCATCTTTGGCTACTGGAGGTGAATCCGATAATGTCTGGAGGCTGATGAAATACTGCAGTCAGCACTCCGTTTTAGCTGATTGCCACATTACGTTGTTTTTAGCCTGAAGGTAGGCACCAACTGGCAGTGTAGATCTGAAAATCACTGATTTCTTGAGCCTCTAATACACATAGCTGGGCTGGAAAAGGCTGAGTGCAGGATCGTAAATCAAGTAAATGTTCCTGGCAGTGCTGACAGATAAGACGTTTGTTGCCAAGCTGTTGTGTTTGTATGCATAGAAGTACCTGAGTTCGCTGCCCGTCGGTGTTTGCTCCGTAATACGTTTAGTTACTGGCCCCCAGTCAAGTAGTGTGAATTCTTCCTCAGACTGTTTAGAGTATGTCCACTCTCTTAGGGTTTTTTGTTTCTTAAGAAAACTCTTAATCTGAAAATAGTGGGGTGAAAATCTTTGGGAATATCACAATTCTTACAGATTCCAAAGCTTTGGTGTCTGATTTGATTCAGATTGATGTTTGAGTCACATAAATGGAAAAGTGGGGTAATATTTACAATCTCTTGCCTCAGTATACTGTTTACCATGTCATTCATGTCCTTATTCTACTGAAATATAATGAATTTATACATTTTTTGAATGTAGGCATCTTTAAGTCTGAATGAGTATAACAAAATGAAGGGAAATGCTCTGCTGTGATATTAATGTTACAGGTTCTCTGCTACACCTTTAACTCTGGTGAAAGCAACTGTTGTAAAAGACACTAAGCCATGCGCAGTTTTTTTTTTAATCACAGATTTGGTTTAAGTTGTGAAATGCTGCTGTGTGTGTTTATCACAGTTCATTGTTGCTCCACTTACATTAGTCTCTAAGTAACAACTAAGAACATTAAATAAAATTCATGTTCATCTTGCAAGTATAGTTATTTTGACATTAAATAAAATGGAGCTGCTGCCTTTTATGAAGATGGATTGCAAAATAACTCAAGGATGTGCACACTGCAGACTGAGTAACTGAGTGCTAAACTGCCCTCACAGTTGACTTCTGCTTTTTTTAATCACCAACATCATGTCATTAACTAACATCTAGAAAATGGATGTTTGACATATGCAAAAAGATGCAGAACTGTTGGGTTTGCATCATGTTGTCTTTAAGATTTTTTTTCCTCACACCTAAAATTTTGTGCATTTTCTGGATGTGTCAACTTAAGTCTAGTGAAGTGATGCAGGTTAGAGTTGAAGATGTCCCTGGGTTCAGTTAGTGAAATGTGCAAAACCCTTAGTATGTTGATTCAAAGAACTATAGGTTTAAATAGTTATGACATAAGTGAAATTTAATCATTTGCAAATTTTTTTGTTAATGCATCCAAATGTGGAACTAAAGTAATTTACAACAGTTAAAATGATATCCTAGTAACTTTGCCAGACAAAAAAATAAATAAATGTGCTGTTGATGATAAACAGATAGGAACCAGGTTCTTGTTTACACATGAACAAAAGAAACCTTTGCTCTTTTGATGTTGGAACATTTACCATTCTGCGTAATGCAAGCTGTTCTCGGCTTCATGGAGGAATGTTGTTGGGACAGGTTGTCAGAGTGGCCTAGGAGAAAGCAAGCACAGCTTTATAATTAACCTGTCTCCAAGCACAACCTCTCTGCATGATTCATGAACAACTTGCTGTTGAATTTATACAAAGTGACTGGCACATTACCTCCTGCAGCAACATTGCTACTGGCTTCTGTCAGCTTTCTTGCGGAAGCTTGACTTTGCTGGAATGCTGGTGAAATGTCATGTTTAATTTAAAATACCTGTTGTTTTGGCTGGCTCCAAAGTCACATTTTGTATCTGTTTGTATGTTTGGCTGGATCTTACTGCTGCAGTCTTGCCTCTGTTATCACTTCAGTCACCAGTGCAGTTTTTTTTATGGTGATTCTACACCGTCTCTACCTACTCACCTTACATTTATACGCATTGCAGACCAGGCTGTTGTAAGTAAAAGAGTTCCTCTCAGAGTTTTTCACCCATCACCTCTGCTGCTATAATGAGTGGACTGGTAAGGGCTAGCCTTCAGTAATGACACTCACTAACTAGGTGCATGTTTTAATTGCTTCCTGTTCTTTACTGCTGGAGGCTGGAACTGCACTGGTAACAATTGGGGGTTTTGGAGCACCAGAGCCTTCTATCTCTGGCTTAGATAAACACTGGCATTGTAGCTGCGGGCTGTTTGTACACAGGCGATAAAGTAAACTGCTTAGATAGTGAAAAAAAGCCTGTCTACATCAAAAACATCTGTTGCAACCCTAAATAAAAACGTGATCCGTTTGCATGAATATTTAAAATATTATTTTGGCAGAACTTCGAAAGTATAGTAACACAACTCAATCTTGGTCGCAAGTCTTGTGTAATAGGCGGGTTGGACCGGGCTTGTTGTGGATGCATGTGGGTGCCTGTGTGTGCACACCAAGAGCCAGCCAGCTCGATGTGACTCTGATTTTGTTTGACAGTTTTATGGCACCAGGCTGAAGTTATGGATGTATTTTCTGTACTCCCCCCTCATCAGCCATCAGTTAACAACACATAAAATACATATAATTACACTTTGGTTTTCATTTTCAAGTCACCTATGTATAAAATTTTCACCTATTTTCCTCTTCCTGTTAGAAGTGAGTTGTAGTTACATTTCCACAGTTCGGCTTGTTCATGACAAGGGCCAGGCCACATGCATGTTGGGACCAGGAGTTGAAGTGGGTTAGAGAAGTGATCCTTTTCTTTTAAAATTTGTTAGAAAAAAGTCACAAATTGCATAGTTTACACTATCATCTGGGAATAGATTGAAATCTTCATAGTAAAACAGTTTGAGATATTTTGGAAGTGGCATTGTGTGACTTCTAGGAAGTCTCCCTGTTAATCTTCCATTGTTATTATCCTTCACTGATGTGGTGAGAACGTCTGGTTGAATGGATTCCCCACAATGTCTCACAGGTTGGTTGGAGCACAGCGAGGGACTATTACACATTCTTGTGGTCGCCTCTCCCTGAGAACCATGTGGAAGGCACCGCGGTCCACAGAACGGTGGTCTTTCAGGGTAAGATCATACCATAGTTTTTATATAACTTTGACACCTTTTAATAACCACATATCGGAGGGCTGTTCAGAGAATTGTTAAAACTTTAAGACTGAGTCAGTGGACAGATTTAAATGAGAAATATTCCCCACAGAGCTCTGTTCTAGTGTTAATGACATTTCAGTTTTATACACTTATATAAAACAATGGAGAGTGACACGAAGTGGAGAAAGACATGTCCTATTAACTTTTTAGATTCAAACCTACAACTCCACATGTGTAGTGTGTGTGTGCTAGGTCATTGAACCACTGCAGAACAATAACTCCTGTGATTTTTTTTTTTGCAGTGAAATTGCCACACATTTCTCTCAGTTATAGCTTAACAAAGTAAATTTATCCCAAAGCTAAAAGTGCACTTATAACTGCTCTGTGTCTAAAACTTTGTTCAGTTTAAGATAAACTCTGTGTGGGTAACTGAAGTGTTGTGGTGAATATGTTTTAATTCACTTCTCTGTATTGTTTTACACTGAGGAAAACTGACTGAATGTTGTTCTTTCCCAGGATATTATGTGCCCAACGATGATGGCGAGTTCTACCAGTTCTGTTATGTGACCCACAAGGGGGAGATCCGTGGAGCCAGCACGCCGTTTCAGTTCCGGGCCAATAGCCCTTCAGAAGATGAGCTGCTGACTGTGGAAGATGAATGTAACTCTGACATCCTGGTGGTCACCACTAAGGCTGGCTTCCTTGAGGTATAGCATGCCTGAGCAAGGCTACCAAATATATAAAGTGTTCATGGATGTTATTTTGCTGCAACATCAGAACAGATAATGAAATCTCTGAGTTTATTTTAGTTTGATAAGGATATAGAGTGGTTAAAAACATCATTATCTATTTTAGGATTGTTATGTACTTTATTAATAAATTGAATTATTGTGAATGCCCAAATATCTCGAACATTTTTTTCTGTGCAGCAAAAGGTGGAAGAAGCCCAGAGAGAGAAAGATGAGTTGGTCAAAAACATGGCCCTCCTCCAGCAGGAGAAGGAGCAGCTGGAGGCTGAGAAGGAGAGCCTGCAGAAGGAGTGTGAGCAGGAGAAAGAAACCTGTGCCCAACTAAGAAGAGAGAACCAAGTAAGCAGAGAATGAACTGGGCATACTTATGAGGGCAGAGAGGAGGGCTAGTATTATGGGAGGGGGAAAAGTGTTTGTTGTTGTCAGGGAAGCAAAAAATTGTGTTCCTTTTCTGCGGCGAAGTAAAAATTGTATTTGGTTTTTGATTGAAGCAGATCATACTGTTGATGTACTGAATTATATGACTTAATATTTAAGTCCCTGTAATAACTCCAAGGATAGTTTTACATTTTAGCCAAACAGTCTCTTAGCACCCCCTGGTGAAAGACTGCAAATATGCAGAGCTACCAAAACTCGTGATCTACTAAAAATATAAATCACAGTCTGACAGATATGCATGTCTGTTTTTATCAAAGTTGTGATTCAGTTTTTTATAGCATTACATTAAGTCTTAAAAGCAGTGTCAGTAATAATTCATGTTGCTGTCCTCTGCTGTAAATCTGCTGGTTTAAAAACAGCTTTCAGATGAAAACATGATTACAGATTTTGCGGCTGTTAATTTTATGACTATACTTTTATAAGATTTTTTATTTGGTGTGAATATAAAGATTCCAAAGTTCTTTCAATAAACTAACTGTAAAAAAAATCATTTCCTTTTGCTTTTTGATGTCATCTTTTGAGTTTAAGAGCTCTGCATCGAGGCATTATTTTCATTTGACTTGGACTCACATTTCAGAGATGATAATGTTATTTTGTTTTTAACTAGTTTTCCATGAGAGTGGAGTCCAAGACAGATGGAGAGTGAAGTACTAAGAAGTTACCATTATTTTTTTTAATGGAAACATTAACCTTGTCTGAATTTAAGTGGGTCCTGTCACAAATTTAAATTATTTATTTATTTTGTAAATGAGAATAATTATTTCATTATATATTTAATTTGACCAACTGAAGCATTTTTCTTGTCATATTCTATACAATGTTGTGCTTTTTTAAATTTTTTATTCAATTTGTTCCAACATTTATGTGTTTTTTGCCTTCCAGGAGGTGCAGAATTCTTCCCAGGCCCTGCAAGAGGAGAAAGAGGAAGTAAAGAGGAGGCTGGAGGAGGCAACAGCAAGAGTTATACAGTTGGAGGAGGATCTGATCGGAGTCACCCAGAAAGGCCTTCAAAAGGAAACTGAGCTGGACAGGTGAGTTCAGGGTGGAGGAGGTGTTGCAGATTCACAGAATTCCTTTTTTTTTAAACCTGCTTACTTGAATATTCAAAAACATAATTGTTAGAGTTTTGTGTTAATGAGTGCATTTAAATAAGGGGGAAGGTACAGTTTCTCAGTGTGATCATCTCATCTCATCTCGTCTGTATATATATGTTTTGTATTATTATTTTTGCATATATGTTTTGTATATAAGTGATTGCTAGGTGAAGAAGGGAGGAAGTAGCATAAACTTTTAGATAACAAAATTTGTGGTCACTTATCAGTTATTCCAAACATGAATGTGAACTTAATTTGAATGTAGATGCTGTGATAGCCAAGACAACTATTTAACCCTTTGTTCCCCTTTAGTCTCAAGGATAGAGTGAAGAAACTTACAGCAGAGAAGGATGCACTCGAATCTCATCTGAAGAATGAGAAAGATGAGAAGGAACTCTACAAGGTAAAGTAATCTGGTAGAGTTTTTATATTTTCTTGTATGTATTCACTGAACAGAGTTGCATTATCACATAGGATTGATAACAAAAAAGGAGGATGTCAAAGGTCAGGTTGGCAGCAGCTATATACTACCATTGTTACATGACCATACATTGGTATGGTTGACTTCTCAGTGGTTCAGTTGATATGTCGGTGGCAGTTTTACAGTCTGTACAGTTAACAGTATTTTTGTTATATTAGATTCCCCACAATTGGAGGTCCTAGTTGTTAACTTTTCCTGTTTCTGTTTTTCCCTTTTTTACTACTGTGATTATTCTGCTCACTCCTGCCCAAACATTCAGTCTAAACAGGGCATGCCTTATTCTGTCTTCCTCTGGTCCGTCTGGTGTTTTTGAGTCTTTGTTGTGGTGGGCACTGCATTGGAACTGGGAGTGCCACATACTGTACTGTCGCCACGGAAATGGAGCCAAAAAACCCATACCTAATTTTCCCTGCACCATCACACTGGGGTTGTTTCACAAGGAAAACTTTATGGGCCTATCTCAATCTCTGTTTTGTAATTGAGGTCATGCAACATTTATTTTAATAGTCATATGCTCTTTGGTACATGATCGCGATTGGTGTTGTATAAATGAGGTAAAGCCAAGAACTTTATGTTTAATAACTTGTGTTTTATAACTTCTTCTGTGTGCGTGTGGGCATGTGTTTGCATTTGTGTGTGCGTGCACCAGATTCACCTGAAAAATCGAGAGCTGGAGAACACTAAGCTGAGTGCAGAGCTGCAGATGCTGAAGTCTGTGGATGTTAACAAGGAAAACACCATTGCCCAGTTTAAAGAGGAGGTGGGACGCCTGCAGGCGTGCCTCACCGAGAAGGAGAAACAGTACAGAGAGATCCTGGCCAAAGTTTCCCCCTTGGTATAAAACTTTTGTTTTAAAGCTCTAACAAGTCACAACACATAGATAGATTTCTTATATACAGTGTATAAATGAATTATGTTTTCTGCCATATGATAAGATATGTTGTTAATAAGAATAGGAAAAAAATAACTTATATTAACTTATTTTCAGGGACGTTACAGAAATGAAAAATCTTTGCCTAAAAATGTGTTTGTTTCTGGCAGGGTGATATGAAGGCCCTGAAGGAGCAGCTGCGGCAGAAGGAGGAGCAGCTCCAGGCCAACCAGCAGCAGTCCTCCTTGTTAGCTGCTGAGCTGAGGGACGCTTCGAGCACTCGTGACCGTACCATGTCTGAACTCTACCACATGAAGGTGGAGGCTGATGCTCTTCGCCAGGCCAAGACTGAAGCCCAGGCTCAATGTGTACGCCTGGAGCGCCTGGTAGAGCAGATGAAGGCAGAGGCCAAACAGGAAGCTGTAAGGATGATAATTGGCTTTAAATGAAACAGCACAATTATTATTAGATGTGCTTAATATGATAAGAATAAGGGTATAGTGCATGAAATACATGTTTTATGTACCAAAGGGGCAAAGAGTAAAAATACATACTTACAACAGAATTCCACATTTAAATAGAAATACAAAATTATATGCTAATTTATGAAATGATACATGTAATCATAGCATCAATATGTACATCAAAGCATCATTTATCTTTATTTTCCAACAAGATCACTATATAGAAAATTAAAATAGTACTGCATATATTGTCATCTAATCATTTCTTACATAGGCAATATTTTAGTGAAGCCAATGAACAAGTAGATTAAAAAGTCTCCCTTACGGGGGGGTTTGCTGATTCTGCATTGCAAAGAGGTAGTAATTCCTTCCAGATTTCAGACTGAGCCAGATCTGGACCTCTTTTTTTTTTTTTTTTTTAAGTGCATCCTCCACAGTTTTTTGAGGTACTTGAATACTCCTCTTTACAACAGCTTTTTAATTTTGTGTAATGTTTTATTGTACAAGGGTTTTAGACATCATAGATGATTACTTGAAGCCATAAGGTGCTACTGATTAGGGGATCTTTTTTCTTTCTTTAACTTGCTGTTGGTCTTTTACTGTTTGGTGCTTGAGCTGTTCTGTTCTTATGTGTTTTCTTTCTCAAGACCAAAGCAGAGGAAGAAGCTGCTGCCGACCCAGCTGTTGTAGCAGAACTGCAGAGAGAGGTGGAGGACCTGAAGCTGCGGCTGCACATGGCTGCAGAACACTACAAGGAGAAATACAAGGAATGTCAGCGATTGCAGAAACAAGTGCTTAGGCTCTCTGAACAGCAAGGGGTAGGTCCCACAATAGCATACTAGCCAAAATACTGTGTAGCTGACCCCAACAGGAAGAGAACAGAACATGCATCACATTTCTGTCACACTATACCAGCCTATTCCTTTCCACTGAATGCCCTCTGAGGTAAAAGGTCATTTTGCCACTGCTCAGTCTGTGGTGCTTATTTCCTGGCAAAACATCTTGACACTGAACAAAAATTCTCCTTATTAAAATTCATCATGCCCATTAAAATTCTGAACACATGCAAATTTCTCTTGGTGAAATTAGCAAACTTAAATAAATACGTACACAAAAAAAATATAACCAACTGTTAAACTGTCATGAAATTGTTGTCAGTAGTTTACTTTTGTTTGAGTTTTCACTTATTTTCTTTCCAGCTGTCTGCTGATCATGAAGGCATCAAGCTCATGACTGCATTGAAGTAGTGTGTCTTTCAGTTATCTGTCTGTGGCTTTCAATTGCATTTAATGACACCTGTGTTTCTGTCTGAAGGAGCTGAAAAGAAGCTCAGCACAAGAGACCACAGTAATCCCTGCGTCAGTGAGTCCAGACACATCAGTGCCAGGTACAGTATGTTCTATCTACATGTGCCCGGATGTAACATTGAATGAAAAACTTAATGTAAAAGAGCTGCTGGCTTTTGTTTTTTAAGTTTACCAGCAGTCAATATGTTTGTTTTACACGCTGATTTACCTGTATGTAGATGGGTTGTAATAACATGTGACATGTAAGCGTACAGTTAAGTAACAATTTGTAATTTTAATAAACCAATGAACCAATAAAAAATGTTTTTTCGCTCCAGCAAACAGTTTGACTTGCTTTGTTGTTCTGACAGGGAGTCCAGGTTCTGCTGATCCAATGTTGGAGGCCATCATTCAGGAGAAGCTCAAAGGCATCAGCAGAGAGGCATCTGACAGAAATGACAAGTACAGGAAATGCAAGCAGTTGCTGTTGGTAAGAATATTTGCACCCGTTTATTGGTCATTTTACTCCAATTAAGATGTTCAGACCCTGTTTTCAGAGTGTTAAATGTGACATGTGCTTCCTCTTGCGTTGTAAGGCAGAAGAATATGATAAATTGTGCACTGGTGAATGTCTGACTGCTCTTTAGGAGGAGAAAGATCGTAGCTGCATGTTTGCTGACGAGTTGGCCAAGATGGAGGTGAAATTTAAGGAACAACTGAAGACAAATGAGAACCTGAAACTGCAGTTGGCAGCAGAGGAGGATCGCTACAAGGTCAGTTCAGAGAGCAGACACTTAGCACTGCACTAAGGCCGTTCGCCGCCAGTGACGCTGTGCTGCTTTTCGAAGCACGTCTGTCTTTAGACACTTACTGTGTTTTCCCGTTGGCTATGGCTGGTCTAGCTCAGGGATCAAGCCTTTGATGCTATCTTTCCCCTTGAACACAGTCGCTCTGACAGTGTTGTTTATGAGCAGGCCTATCTGTGAGACGACATTTTACTGCTGTTTATGTCAGGCTCTGGAGACAAGCAAAGCTTGGCTCTGAGGAGTCATCTCCAGTTGCCTGGATAATGCTGTGCTTGGCTCAGGTCAGGCGGATATTTGCTTAGTGTCTAAGAGGAATTCAAACAGGTTGTTTTGCTTTGAGTGGTATTGTACGTAAATCAGTCCTCAGCAAAGGGAAGCCTTTAATGGCTGTGATCAATTCATGTCACGCACTGGGGTCTGACAGTAATTCAGTGATGTTGTCTTCAATCAGCAGCACATGTCACAAGTTCGAGAGTTGAAAATGTCTCTTCATTCCTCTGTTTTTATGTCTTTTGTTTACTTCAGAGCCAGGTAGCTGAGAAAGGACGGGAGCTGAAGGAACTGAAGGACACACTAGCACTTGTTGTTAAGGAGAAGGAAAAACTGGAGGAGGTTAGTGACAGCATTCATTTTCTCTTTTATAGACTTCTTCCACTCTAAAAATTCCCTAAAAAGTGCCCTTCCTCTGCCATTTTCCCTCTCCCAATCTGGTCTGTGTTTAATATGCCTCTAATTGTAGAAGCAAAGTAAATGAGTCCTTATTTTCCATTCCATTACTCTGGACCACAGTAAGGTCCTCACTGGCCTAAAATATTGCTTCGAGGTAATGCAGTTACAGCTAAGAGGAGCAGAATGACCCAATTTGAGGTTTAGACTGTAAATCAAATTGGCGTCTGCATCTAACATCAATAAAACACAGCATCCCAGTCCCTTTGAAAATGAGAAGAGCTTTTTTTAATGAAAACACTAATTAAACTGTTTGTGTGAGTGAGTGAAAAAGCAAGAAGTCACAGGTCTGGAGCTGCTGTGTGATTGTAAGTGATTATGTATTATTTGCCTTGACATACAGGGAGGCAAAGAAAAATGAATGCAGATATGTAGCTCTTAAGATAACATGCTGATGCCTGTGGTGGCACATATGGCCTTTTTTTGTTGTGAAAAAATGTTTAAATAATGCTGTTTTTCTTCCCAGGATTTTCAGAAAGCCAGCAACAGAAAGGGGGATCAAGGAACCGGAGAGAAAAGCAGTTTGGAGAGTAACCAGTCCAGTGTGCCTTTATTCCTGCAGTACCCTGTCCCATACACCCAGGACGCCCCCACCCCTCTGCTGGTCTCTCAGAGCCCCAGCAAGTTACATTTTGGGAACCCGTATGCCATCTCAGACTCAAAAGGTTTCTTGCTTTTCTTGGAAAAAGTTGTCATTTGTTAAAAGTTTTCCAGGGGCCTGTTTTAGAAAATGTGCAACTAACTCTGAGTTGACTGAGCCTGAGATGGTAAAGACTGAGTTTTTGGCTGCAGAACAGCTGATCAGAGTCAGTTCAATCTATTCTGAGTATGTTTTTGAATTACATTATGAGTGAGAGAGATTAATATTCATTGATTCAATGTCAGAAGCTTCTTATTAATTTTAATAATTTACACTGAGATTACTGAAACTGCTATTACAAACTGACAGCTTTCACAATTTAAGAAGAAAACAACCTCCACTTGCAAAAAGGACATAGAGAGGTTTTATTCAGAGCTGTGGGTGACATGATTCTGTGTAATGTTTTAATGTAAGGTCAAAGAAGGGTTGAAGAAATAACTAACAGCAAAAAAATGCTAATTTTAGATGGTTCTGAGTGACAATTATCCAACCAGGATTTTGATTCTGGTGTCGAGTAAACATCTGCTAATAGTTTTGCTTGGATAACTGCATTGATATCGACTGAATCAGTGGGAAAATAAAACAGCAGGTCAAGAGGGAAGAGACAGACTTGAACTCAGGGTTTCTCACTGAAAAATTGTGAAGAAGCAGATCACTTCATGTAGTTAGTTGCCTGGTATCATCTCAGGCTTAACAAACTCTGAGTTTAATCTAAACCTTTCTCTGATACAGGGCCCATTAACAATTAGAAATGACTCACTTGTGTTCATAGTTGCTAAGTTCTGAATCCTCTCCCTGCAGATGAGGGAGATGAAGAGTTCTCAGATGACCAACTGCTTAGGCTGCCCCCTGTGGGCCCACCCTCCTGGGACAGTAATGTGGTGTGTATCCAACCCACCCGCAACCACAGCCGGCCAGAAGGCCATGAAGAGTCAGAAGAAAAGCAAAACAACAACAATGTAAGCTCCTTATTCAGTGCTTCTTCCCTCTCATGGGCAGCATGCAGTGAAAATGCTTATGACTGACCGCTTTTTCTCCTTTGTTCTAAACATTCACAAATATCAGTTGATTTTATTTCTTTATATGCTGTTTTACCTTTTATCTCTCAGGCCAATACCAACGAACAGCCTGCACCAACTGAAACTCACAGCCCATTTGTGAACGATGGACAAACCGCCTTCTGCTTTGATCCCAGGTAAAACACACCCTCGCATGCCCAAAAGCTCATAAACGCTGTCCAAGTTTGCTGCACCCTACATTTTTCCAAACCTGTGCATTGTGGCATGTGTAGAGTGTTTGTTCTGCTGCACAGCCCCCTTTTGTTGGTATTAGTCAAACAGCAGGCCACCCACGTCGCATCAGACAGATGCTCTTTATTAGCCTTCGCTCCTGTTTTGCCCACATCATCACTTCCCTTCTTAACGAGAGCCTTCTCTCCCCGCTCTTCTCTCCTTGTGTCCTCTTCCTGTGTGCAGCATGGACATGAAGCGATGTCCACTGTGCGAGGTCATCTTCCCGCCTAACTATGACCAGAGCAAATTTGAGGAGCACGTGGAAAGCCACTGGAAAATCTGCCCCATGTGCAGCGAGCAGTTCCCGCTGGACTGCGACCAGAAGGTGTTCGAGAATCATGTGCTCACTCACTTCGACGGCCACCCGCTCAACTTTGACTAGAGAAATTACAAGTCAGCACATCCGGTCTGCCTACTTCCTGTCGCCACTGAAATAAATCACTCTGCACTCTTTTCTGCATGTAATGGTGTGAAGATCCACTCTTTAGGACTATACTGACCTGCGCTTTGTTACTTAAACTTAGAGAAACACTTTGAAGTGATGTGACATTATGACATGACATCCTAATTCAGTGTAAATCGCAGGGCTCTTGACTTGGTTTGCAAATCAAAAAGTTTTTTTATAGGTGGCACATTTGCCTTCTTTTAGATTTGAGGAATAACTTAGGGGGATTTGACTGTTGTACGTATATATGCTGACTTTAAATTGACTCGGCCCTCACAGATCTGTAAGTCTACAGGACGCAACGAATCAGGGAAAGAGATAAGTGTTTACCAAACTTACATTTGAAACATCCAACCAAATGGTTTCCCCCTTAAACTTCACTGTACAAGTCATTTACCCATTCTTTATAGAGAGCAGCCTTGGTGCACTATATGCAGTTGGGAGAAATCTTCAGTGACTACATTCATAATTATACAGTATATCATCAGATCATCTATTTTAGAATAATTAAAGCCAATGATATTGTGAAAGCCTTGATACTTTGTGTATAATAGTTTTGTGTTATGTTAGGTTTCCTTTGCTTTCATTTTGAATTATTTAATTGGGTCTTTGTGTCAGAATTCTTAAGAGCCTTCATATCATCAGCTAATCAGTGCATGCTGAGCTTATGTTCGATTTTCCTCCTTTTGTTCTTCTCTTTTACAGCATTAAATTATTTTAATCATAGAAATGTTTCATTTGTTAAGTGAGTTTCATGTATCTAATATAAACTAATAAAGTCTGTCTGAATCTGAATTGTGTCTGAGCTCGGTTAATAACACAGGAGACTGTAGGCACACGTCAGAGAAATTTTTATTCTAAATGTAACAAAAGTTTACATGAAGCAGCTTTTTGAAGAAATACAGTACATCACCATTGGTTTCTCCAAACAACCTCTGATTTTGTCTTTTCATACATATTATACTATTGTTTTTTTTTTAACTCCAGAAACATATGAAAATATAATTTAATGCACTTAACACATAACAATACATTCACTGTACACTATACCAAAGACTTTCCTCCATACTGGCAGTACAATACTGTCACAATTCTCAATTGGACTGTAGTTAATTAACACTAACATCCATGCAGTAAAGATGTTACTGTACAACCCTGATTCTAAAAAAGTTTGAATGCTTTGTTAAATAAATTAGCTCCAATAAAGCAGATTTGCTAATTCTTTTACGTTTATACTTCATTGGAAACATTACAAAGATGATTATTCAATGCTTTACCTCTTAAACTATTTTTTCTGTGTATATGCTAATTCTGAATTTGATGCCAGCAATGTGTCAAATACATTAGCACCATAAAAGACTGAAAAAGCTGTGAAATGCACAGAAAACACCTGTTTAACTGTTGGGAACATTTAACAGGTTAACAGGTACAATAGTGACAGATAACAGTATCGTGATCATAGAATCACCCTGTTTTCATTTAAATTTCACAAAATCACAACTTATTTGGAATCATGGTTGTACTAATGGCTCAATGTTGATGAACGCCAGTCTTGTGGCATTTTTATGATCTGGGGTTCATCATTTCAGGGATCGAACGATGTTCTACATACCCTCAAACTGACACATTATTATGGCACACAGTAGACACCATATGTGTTTCTCTCACAGCCAAACGGGACTGTGAGAATGTAAATGTGCTGAATACATGTCTATTGCCGGCCTCCTTCTCTGATATCCTTGACAAAGACAATCACATGGTTTCATAAGTCATGGGAGTTGATACACAGCAAACAGTCTAAACTGAGCTGCATTAAGATGAATTTGTGTGAACTGACAAAATGAAACCATACAAAGATTTGTACTGATTGGAATGGTTTACAATTCAAGGCAACTACTGTACATACATAAATCTCACAATACTGGAAAAACTGGATGTTTGGTGTACATCTGTCCTTGGAGCAATGCAAACTTCTCATCTGAAGGCCTTTTGTCTCGTTTTGGTGGCTTCAGTACATACACCAGAAACGAGATATTGGCAAAAAATGCTGATTTGTTGGCAACTTGTTACAAAAAAGTGCTTTGATTCCTCACCGTAAAATGGTGAGGAAAACTGCTTAAATCTTCAAGAAAGTGACCAGGAACATTAGAAACAATGGCACACAGAGTTCCCATGATCCCACCAAACAGCATAAGTACTATCTGATACATGGGTGGGATGGTGGTGCTGAAATGCTTGCAAACTCACCTGAGATCATCCTTTGGTGCTCATACGCGAATGTTTGCAGTAAAACAGTTGAAAAAGGTTTGAGATACATGTGATATGAAAAGAAAAGTAACAAAATCCAACTGTTTAACATAAAATCTGATAAAGAATGAAACATGTACAAACATTTTCAGCTTGGATTTCTCATGTTTCACCCCACACATTCTGATTTGACTTTTTTTCATGCCTCTCTGTCACATTTTTAAGCTTAAACGAGATAGAGACAAAGGTAACGGCATATTTTTTCTCTGACCAAAACATTCAAATCTCTGCTCAGTTTCCTCTGACTTTATACTGCACTTAAAGCAGGAGGCCCTACTGGGCATGCAAGGCGACTCGTGACTTGGTGTGGTCATTCCCTAGTCTACATGTCCTCATCATCAATGAGCAACTTGTGCCAAAAAAATTAATTCAAATAGATAAATGATTGCTTAAATGTGCAAAATACAAAACCGTGAACTACAATAGTATTCAACATTCTGAATGAAAGCTAATAAAGAATAATAACACATTTATGCCATGCGATCAAAAATAGTGTCATAACAAAATGGGAGGAGGGGGAGAAAGAGAAGGGGCAAGGGTAGAAGGATGGGAGGAACAGGGTGGAATGACAAACAGCCGTTGCTGGTGATGGTGGCCTTCAGATGGTTTGGAGGTGGCCTGAAGGAGAGTGCTCGTTGCTCACTCGCTCCCTACTGCTGCATCTTGCGGATGATGTCAGTAGAGATGGGTGGGTGGAAGTTGATGGTGTGGTGGCGGAGACCCTGAGAAGTTTTGTAGCTCTTCCCGCACCGGCACTTGAAGGGTTTGCGCACTCTTATCTGGGTTCGATGGCCGTTCTTGGCATGATACTTGATCCCGTTGACATTCTGTAATGTAGTGAAGAATGAGACAATCAACCATCACTTCTCTTCCCACAACAGCCTCTTACATTTAATTTCATTTGCAAAGGTGTGGACTCGAGTCACAAATCTGATGACTTCTGACAAACAAAAGAATTGCAACTCGGCTTGGACTTTGACATTGATAAACTGTAACTTCACTTGGACTTGAGCCTTTTGGCTTGAAAATTTCTGCAGTCTTAAATCAAGCCTGTAGATAAAAAATGTTCATTTAAAAGTGTGCCACAAATCAATACTTCTCTCCTTCTTTCCTGAATTAACCACCGTTGATACTATTAGTACCAAGTAAATGAAACATTTAATTCTTCACATCCACTTTATTTGAACCACGACAACAATGTCTTATCAAGTTACAGAAGAGGAACAATGAAGAACTAACGCTACATTATACAAAAAAATGTCTCCCATGTTTAAAAACTAAGTGGTGGACAACAAAAAAAGTAAATGCAGAGATGCAACAACTTTTAATTTTGTTTAATAACTGAAGTTATACAAAGAATGACAAGACAACACCCTGTTGTGAAATGGCATTACATTTGGTGGAGAGCACATTGTGACCTGCTTTGGATTCGAAAACTCAAAGTTTAGGATTTGGCTCGTGACTTGCGCAATCGCAGTCTTATCTTGGAACTTGAATGCAAAGACTTGAGATTTACTAATGAGATGCAAAGCAATGACTTATCCAAACCTCTGGGGATAGTTAACATGCACAACTGAGCTTCCTACAGCTACCTTTAACATATATTAAAAAGTGGCTTCCTTTTGACATGAGCTGATAGACAGAAGAAACAAAACGTGTTCTTGTTACAAATCTATCTTGTTCTGTCCATAAATAGATGCCTAATGCTGCCTGCTGCCTCAGACTAAGTCATCGCCCATAACCCTGTCATTCACGTCAGCAATGCAATTTTCTCAAGCTGCACATAATTTATCCCAACCACACACACACCAGATGTGAGTGGAAAATGCTGTAAAACTCCACATCACTGAAGTAGACTAGATGTATGCATCTATTTTGACATGCTGTAATGCACAAAGAAGAACTGCTTTTTCATTGTCAGCAGCTTGGAATTAATTTTTTAAATTCCCATTTCTATGAGCAAATAATAAGATCTCATATTTCACACTTCGTGCATGCAAATTTCTTACATTTTAATCTGGTTTCCCTGACAATGGGAGAAAAATCCAAAGCATGACATCAAATTTAATCTACCATTTGTATTCAAAGAAGAGAGATGCTAAGCGAAACCTACCTTGTATCGCTTTTTACAGCCTGGCACAGGGCAAGCGAAAGGCTTCTCATCCCCTCCGTTCATGCACATAGAACTAAGGATGGACTCAGAGCTGATGGCGCTCTCTGTGGTCCACGACTCATCACTGTCAGACTCCTCAAAGTCAACCTCCTCCTCATCACACTCGCTACCTGTGGGAGGATGAAAGACAGAGTCAAACAGTCATTGGCATCACGAGCAGACATGCCATCATACAAACGGTTCTCCAATAAGCTCTCATTTATACACTCTTGGTGACTAATCTCTGGCAAAGAAATTCTGGCCTTCAAGCCTTCGGGCTGACAAGTGTGGACCATTCTCAACATGTGCTTTGGGACAATGTTCCCATTATTTCTACATCATGTGTTACAGATTCCAGGAAAACTGAAGTATGCCAATCGTGGGAAAGAATGTGTGCATTTTACTGAGGTCAATGAGCTGCAATTGTTCTGTCGATTAATTAGGAAGTTTTGCCAGAAGATATGCTAAAAAACCACAAGAGCTAAAAACAAGACATGACATTAAAGACTGCATATTTTGCTTAACAAGTTCATGGGAAAACATTCCAAAGAAAAGAGTTAAAACTTTTTCCAGAAATACAACTTACACTTAAGTAAAATAGACAAAATTAGCTGGACCTTGAGGGCTAATTTTTCCTTTATAGCTTGAATTTAAGCTGTATTGACAATATCCTCCCTAAGATCTCCCCCTAATGCCAATCATTTACATGGTACCAAAAAGTTTTTCACAAGCAAAACATAATCATATTATGTAAATTAAATTAGCTTTCAAAGCCACAACAACTGACAATATTCATATATCCTACTATTTGAAAAGTGAGTAAAGAGGTAAAAATATGACATATTCTCCTCCGATATTGTTACATTAATTTTAACTATTCTATGTGGTTTGTTTAAAGAGATAAGACTAGATAAGCAGCCTTGTTATTTTTGTGATTCTTATTTGTTCCCTCTTAAATTTGGTAGTGTAGGATAATTAAAGCACAACAAGAGCTTGCAGAGATTCGGGTTTACATCTGGATTCTTGTATTGACTGTGAACTTCCTGACGAAATGTCAGCTTTCCTAACTGCTACACCACACTGCTGTTTGCTTAGCTACCAGAGCATAACATGTATTTCATTGCAAGCAGTCCCTAAATACATGACATCTAACTAGAGAGGTCAGTGTGTGGTCAGGGTGGTTATGTACCTGTAGGTGTACTGCTGCGGAAGGAGGAGGAAGGGGTGATGGGTGGGGTGACGGGAGGGGTGAGGTTTCCACTGGTGTGACGAGGTGGAGTGGAAACGCTGCTGCGAGACAGGCTGCTTGTCAGAGAGAGCAACAACTTAGGCTGCACTTTCTTCTTCACGGCCTCATGTTCCCGCCGTGCAGCATCTGTCATGAACCTGGCATTGTGGGATATGAGGCAAGTCAGGGTTTGCCATTGTTTTTATGAAAAGAGCATCAACTCGTTTGATGCAACATGAGAAACTTGGTGCTGTGGGACCGCCCTGATGTTTAGAAAGTTTTGGTTTGAAAGTTTGCTACTCTAGAACACGTGGAAAAAAATATCATTGGCTTTATTCCTTTTAAAAAATACCAGAGTTTATGATGGATAGTAAAATCTTTGGTAAATGTGTACCATAAAAATGAAATGTTAACATAGACACTGTTAAAGCAAGAGTGGAATTAACAAATTAAGTGATAACCACATCAAGATGTGTTTGTGAAGGCAGGGAGACAGCGGCAGACCTTCTTGTACACTGGCTTGTTGCCCCTAAAACCGCTGTTCAAGCACCATATCAAAGAGGCCTGGGATGAACCTTGGGCAATAAAAAAGAAGCCAACTACCAAATACTGAGGCAATTCATCTAAGCAATCCACCAGATGACATTTGAAAAAGCTGGTAGAAGCTTATAGGAGCAAATACTTGGACACGTTAGTAATGCTCACTGATATAGAGGAGTTTTGCAGATATATCTTCTCAGGGAATATCAATGTTCTAGTCACACCAGACGCATAAAGTAGATCCACCTATAATTGAGTTGCTGAATGAAAAAGAAAAAAAAAAATTTTTTTTACCTGTTGATGTAGCTAAGTGCAACATATGTTGGCTGCTGCTGCTCCTGCTTCTCCAGAAGACGGGGGTCTGTGTCTGTGAAAACAAACCAGACAGAAAGAATGAGAATAGGGAACATAATATTGCTGTAAACAATGCCAAATCTTGTCATATAAGGCAATATTGAGAGGAGCAGCTGACTGTTTTGGTTTTATGGTACAGTTTCCTGTTTTCCTCTGAATAAGGGATGGCCAGTCGGTCACAGAGGAAAACACTGTGTGCCCCATAGTGTGTCTATTATTGTGCATGAACATTTCAATACAAAAATTCAACTGCATTTATCTTTTTAGTGCCTTTCAATATGAAAAATGTACAGCTGTGCCTGATATTTTGCTCTCTGTTATCTTATAAAAATGTATATCCTATGCCCATGAGCACTGCACTCAATGAAAAAAGTAACGAACTGTGGTTTAACTGGGAGAGTCCCAGGTATGAATGAGTGTGCATAAATTTAAGGAGTTGGGCGGTCAAAAAAATGCATTCTCATCTGACTCAACGGATAAAGGCTCATAAAACTGCTGAGTTAAAATAATCAAAATGCAGGATGTTGTGCAATATGCCATACAGTTGGTTGAAACATTATGTCATGCACCACTGTCTAGACTCAAGTCATTGTTTAGTTTAGTTTTTCTGGAAAACAATCACTGATCCCTTGACGTATTTCCTTTCCATAGTTGACCTATGTCAACTTTTTTCTATTGGATGAATTCTTTGCCCTCTGCGCTCTTTACTGCAAAATTACACCCCTCCCCTATTGGTAAATGCAATAAGCCACATTCTGTTAACCTGGTGCTTTAAAAGAAAAACAAGGAGAATGTAACATCTCAAGTGCCCTCTCTTTTGAATTTCCATGGCACTTTTTGAAAAGCTGTGCTCTGCAGACGACACATTGCTCATACATGACCACACTTGACACATACTGAGCTTTCCCATGCTGTGCTCCAGACATTCATCTTCCTCAGCGGTGCTAAATGTACAACGATAGCCAATCTCCACACCCTGAGGTGAAGCGGGCCTGACTTCAAACACTCACTTCCCACTGCCGTCCATGTGGGAGAAGAGAGATGCCCCATAAAACAACAGTGTCTACCACTTACCAGCTGAGCCTCCCTGTCTGCCTCTGACAGAGCTGTGAAAGACTGCTACCCCCATGTGGTTAAAATCGCTTGTTTCCATCCACAAGCTCATTTATACACAACACTTACACCTTAGGCCATTTGTAACATCATAATTTAAATGATGCCTTTGTACAGCACAATGACTGCAGCTTTAAAAGAATCTGTATATTCAGCAAGTCCAGTCCTGGTTGATGAATTCAAAGATAACTATGGCAATGATACCAAACATATTGCAAGAGTGAAATTAAAGTTTTCCTGGTTATAAGGGTACATAACACCTTTCTGAGGCTGCAATAAAACACTGAGTCATACTCAATTATTTCCCTCACACTTTCTTACTCCTGTTTGTTTGTTTGTGTGAGTGGAACAAAACACCTTAAAACAGATTTTCATTAAAATTTCTGCTGGACAGAGAGACCTTGTGCCAAAGAGGAACTGCTTGGACTTCAGTGGTGCTCTCACCATTAATTGATGAGCTGTGTTTTGCTGTAATAGGATAGTAATTTAACTTCAAATTCTCAAGGTGTGCCTGAAGGGGTAAAAGACTAGCCCCTGGTCTCAAACTTCAACACTTTTTGAGTGTCAAGTGAGATGCATCTGCTTGTACTAAAAGAGATTTAGTGGAAACACATTTATACTCTTCAAACTAAGGTATCCAAAAAAATATTACTGGCACCATTATTGGAAAGTTTCCAATGGTTAAGTAAATTCAATACTCATAAACTGGATATTTGTTGAAGTGTCTTATTTGTACCTCTAATATTTTACTATTTAGTCATACAAAACTGTTTTAAATTAGTTTAACTGGTCCTTGGGTGGAGCTCCTCACAAATGCAACTACTCATCTTGTCATCTAGAAGCCATAAAGATAAGTATGCCAGTTGAAACATAGACAAAAGCTAAAACGTGGCCAACGTGGTGTATAAACTGAAAGTACAGACACACATATGTGCACACACAACCATCCATAAAGGAAACATAGAGCACAGACTGCACTCTCTATTCAAACTACTGGCTTAATTCTGTCAAGAGGGACGTGAAAGGTGATGCTGACCAGAAAAACTCAACACAAACCACATTTAGAAAGCACACATTTTAGAGGTCTGACAGAAATCTGAGTCAACAAACCAGCGTCAGTCTTACTGAAAAGTAGACAAGAGTGATGAAAGACACAGGGCATCATCCACTCAGTGGTTAAAGCCAAGCCGCTTGGTCGCCGAGGAAAAAGTGGCAAAATTTTATGAAACTGGCAGGTAGGCCTTAAGAACAGCTTAAACCTCAGCGCCTTGGGCTCAGGAGGGTTCTCTCAAGACTTCAGTCGTAAGCAAGTGTTTCATTAACAGTGGATTTATCCCCAGTGACAAGGACAGCACACCTCTCTACTCTCCAGCCAAAGTCATGGAAACACAGAGTAGGAAAGACACATTCATAACTGCACTATTCCCCTGCCAAAAGCCAGAGGCATTGCAGAGACTATTCTGAGTGCTGTGACTGAGCTGGTATGTGTGTGCGTGAGTGCACAAGAAATCCCTTCTAAGATCCCTAATGAGCCTCCAAGAGAGGAATGGCAGCCTACTCACGTACCGCTCAAACAGCAGTGGATCAATCTGTTCCCACACACTGTAAATCACACACACCTCAGGTGGGGACTGGGGAGAGGGAGGCCTGCAGGGTCCAGTTCCCCCCAGCCTCTGCTATTCTTTGGGGCCACCAGCAGTCAAGGACCAGGACAAAGGTGCCTCAAATGGAGATGGGAACCCCTCTAATCAAACTACACAGGTGGTCTACCTTGGTGGCCGACTATTAGAAGCCTTCTGGGAAACAAAGGGGTATTTATTCACCATCACTAGCTCAAAAGGCAAACAATCAGTTCCTATAAGCTCCAATGATTGTTTATACAAACCATTAGAAGCCAGGTGTGAGTGGGATAAAGAAGAGAAAGGTAGACAAGCAGGATGGATCTGATTTAAAATATTTAAGGTACAATAAGGCTATTTAATTCTTAATTTTTAAAATCTAATCTTGTTTTTCGAAGAGAATATGTTTAAAGCGTTTTTTATTCTACATGAGGTAATTCACAACATAATTATCTCGTGACAAAGTATAGAGAAAAAAAATAGGGTAATGTAAAAAAGCTGCTGATTTGTTTCAGATCAGAAAAAATCCTTTAAGTAACAATTACACCCAGACTTAGAAATACATCAAGTCTCCATTTAGAGATGTTTAAAACATGTTTCTTGATATTTAAATACCTTAATACATTTTTCCTTTAAAAAAAAAAGGTATAGGTTCCATATATTTTTCATTTCAACAAACCTGCCTAGCTTTCATATAATGGCACAGCAAACTTACTTTTAATTGTGACTGCCTGTAGCTAATGCTGATGTCCATGAGCAAAACATGCATATGGGAACTTCTACTGACTCAGTCAGTGGCAGCAGTGTATGAGTGCAGAAAACATGATGCAATAACATGTTCTCATTAGGGCCCCTATGACGGCCCGCAACAGGAAACCCAGAGACGATCACACAACAAACTTTCCTAAGGCAACGGGGGAAGTGACGCCTGCTGCCCTCTAATAACGCCCTCCACGACCCTCTCCCTCACACACACCCACACACGCACACCAGACACACAGCTCCCTCTCTCATTTCCACCAGTGTCTGGCTCTACCATCCACCCTCATGGCCAAATGTACTGTGGGGTAGAGCAGAGTGGTGAGCATTATGGTGACATGTTTATGGCGGCTCTGAGCAGCGGGGGACATTACCAGGAGTGGTGGCACAGGTAATTCATTATGATGTGACCTCTGAGGAGGAAATGAAATGGAGTCAAGCTCCATGTGTAAGCTGCCTTTGCAGGTTACTGAAAAAAAAAACACAGGGAGGTTAAAATGATCGATTATGAATATGTTTAGCACAGACAGCAACTTAAACACATATAAGTCACACAAACAAAGACAAGTTTGTATGCACACACATGCAAACATGAAGGGGGATACATATAAAAAGACTTATTTAATGCTGCTAATTGCAAACATTTAGCACTTGAATTTCTGATATGTGTTAGAGCTGCAACTAACAGTTATTTACATTTTTCAATTATCTGCTTGTTGATAGATTATTAGTTTAATGAGCAAAATGTCCTAAAATGTTTGCTGCTCAGATTTCAAGACGACCTCATTAGCTTGTTTTTATTCTGACCAACAGTCCAAAACCAAAAGATATTCTATTCACAACCATGTAAAACAGGGTAAACGATTACATCTTTATTATAAAAATGCTGGAACTAGAGTATGTTTGGTTGTTTGGATTGAAAAATGACAGCTCTAATATGCATTTTTTCAACACAAATGCCTGTGTTTTTAGTCTGATAGTCAGTATTAACCATCTTTGAAATTGTCTATGCTTAAATTAGATCTAAAATAATAAAGATTTTTTTGCAATTTGCAAAACACTACATGTAAAAAAATCAATAAATGGTCAATTTAGCTCACATAGACTATTTTTGTGGCTGCAGTAAAGGAGGAGAATTTGACAGGGCAGAATATCTTATGTTTGACATTATCCATAGAACCAATTTCCTATGTAAAAAGGTTTCAGCAATATCATATTTGCTCCGTATCCAACTACATGCCTATGCCATGCAGTGTCATCACAGGCTGTACATTATCTCCTACGAGGAACGTGTTATCGAGTACAGGAGCCCCTAATGTCGTAGTCACCGCACAGCAACGGGAGCAGTGTTGTCGGGGGATGGGGAAATGTAATTAGGCCCACCAGGTGCACAGATCAGGGAACTAGTTACTGCTTCCCAAATTTATTGCTTCCGCGCAGATTTTGGGGGGTGCATACCAAAATCTACTAAATGAGCCTCCAGTGAGAATTGGCAACAAACAGACTCATTGTTACCAAGTGTGGACACTTCAGTCCAACAGTGCGCCAGGCCCCAGCAGTACACACACACTCACAGGTCTAAATAGCATACTCACTATTTGCTTCTGGCCTACAGTGGCCTGGTCGTGCGGTGACAAAGTAAACAATTCAGTGGCTTATTGCGTGCAATATTTTTTGCAGCACAAGAATACCAAACTACTGAGGATATCTCTTAAGCTTAACAGTATAAGAACTATCCTCTGGTCTTGTTGGTGTTTTCTCCAGCTAATAAGCATCTGCTCTCTTAAAGTTAGCCAAATTTGTTTACAAAGGACTAAAAGGACCACCCAACACTCGTATCAAAATGAAACTGCGGTCACTATGCTGTCAAATACATTTTCACTGTGTTTTATCATAATCAATTTGGGCTAAAAATCATTCTGTATTTAAATTTTGTTTTTTTGTTTTAAGATTAAAATGTAACCCATGTCCACATTGCTGTTTGTGTACATTAACACCAAAATCTTGTAACACTGAGCTTTTTGACCTGTGTATCATATTTATGTTATATTTATTGAGTTATAGAAATCTCCTTCAAGTACAGTGATATATGTGTGTAAAATTACTCTGGAAGGATTAAGATACATTCAAGTATAAAAAGTATCTTCTAATTTACTTATGATCATTGTCATTATATATATGCTTATATTTATGCAGCTTAGCCCTTTGTGCTGGTTACTGTATGACGCTGTATTATTAATCAAGTAGGAGGCAATTTTTGTCCTTTAATATCCAACATACACTACTGTAAAGACCAGGCATGTCTTCCAATAGCAGAGCAGCGCCACCTCTTGTTCCCAGACCTGATCAGCAGACTGGGTGGGGAAAATGGGGACAAGAATGTGCGCTTGTTTTCCAGGCGCCTAATTATAAAGGAGAATGTGCTTTAAGCAGCAGGCCACCAGATGAGGAGGAAGACAGGCCAAATCAAGCACTCTCTCTGTAATTATGCTTCACAGGCATTTGGCACAACGCGCAAGATTTCGCACTTCTCAGAGTGGGCACAGGCCAGCGGACAAAGGAGGGGGGCAGCAAAGTTTTTCCACTCTGAGCCAACTAATTGCCTCATTATTCCCCAATAAGTCATTTGGAAGCTTTTTTTCTAAGGCTAACACCTCGGACACATGCACAGCACAGAATCAGAGGGCAGAGGATATTAAAGCCAGTCAAGCAACAAACAAGAACAACAGAGACAGCTGTGCCTTGTCAGCTTCAATAATACAAGTCTGAAATATTAGATTGGGAAACAGATGCAGAACTAAAAGAGTGTCAAACTGTGAGAAGAGGAATTTAATTTTAATGATATATATGTACAACACTTAGCACTCAATGTAATGTTCATAATAATTTAATTTAAAGTCGCATGTAAAACTAGATACATTTTTAGTTTCTGACCTAATGTGAATACACTTTTATTTAATACACATATACAGTGATAAAAAGTTGAGGACCAAAACATAAAATAATTAAAATATTAAATCAATAAAGTGAGTCTCCATATACTGACCTTTTGCTTTAATTTTTTATGTATTTAATATTAAAGCCACTAGAGGCTATTAATACACTGGCCAGTGGCATTTGATGCAAAACCATTTGTGAACTTAGTTAAAAACCTTAAAATTAAGTTTTACTTTCCATATTTTTCTTCATATGTCACAACAATAGTAAATTAAAGAAATAACTCTTTACCAGTGAATAGAGGTGACTTAAACCAGTTTATAACTAGAGTGATATTTAAAATCAGTAAATATTGTATTACTTTATTAAATACATGAGTTAACCCTAACCTCATACATTAAACAAACTCTCACAGAGGTTAAAAGTTAGAAGTTAAATTTCACCAACCAGAAAAAAGTTTTGTAAAGTAGCTCAATCTCCACCCAGCGGCAGCTCGTTATTGTCATGCCATGCATGAACAAACGGTGGCGCTCTTGATATGGGCAAAACTTGGCATGCAGTCAGGAGGACAGCGTTTTTTAAGCTGCTATCTAGCGTGCAATGATGGCAGTGTTGGGCATGCTATGTGTTGGAGTTGGTGTTGGTGATCAACATTCACTTGGGATTTGATATGATTTAAAGACAATGAAATATGAATATGATAAAAATGTATAATTTTCCAGACTGACTTTAACTTGTTTTATGTAGTCCTGGTTGTGTAGCAAAGTCAAAGTTCAAATCTGTATAGCATGGAAAACAACACACTCTCTAACAGACTGCTACAGAAGCATATGTGATACCTGTTTTCTAACCAGTCACATAAAGCTGTCTTTAGATGTAATTTTAATTTTTCAGATGTTGATGATGATTGGAGGTGGTCTATTTTATTTAAAATGACTTAATGAAAGAATGTCTTCTAAAAATAATACAAAGTTGTTTTCAAGACAATTTATTAAAATGGCACTGTGATATTTTTGGGTTAGCGATGAATGATGGCATCATATGTTCTCAAAAGTCATCTTACGCTCTTAAATAGATTTTAGCTTTTAATATATTTTATAATGAACTACAGGTGGAAATGTTGGTATTTAACACAAGTGTACATGACTCATAATTTGTCTCCTTTTATCCTTTTATTGAGTGGACAGACTGACATAGCAAAGACTGATCATAATCGAGTATGTTTTTTTTTTTGGAAAAGAATCTTATATATTACAAACATAATCTGGAGACAGACATCATGTCTGATTATGAGTGATGTGGGGCATTCATATATTTAAACAATAAGGCCATTGCATGTCTAAATTTATTATGTTGCGAATTAAAAATGTGTTTTTTTCAGAAGCCTAATTCTGCCACTTTTTTAAGCAGACACCTACAAGTTTTTTTTGTTTGTTTTTTTTAATCAATGTTTTTTTTATTACATTTTTGGGGATCAATGTTGTTTTTTATTACAATTATTCAGACTAACATAAATATAATGTTTTTTACATATTAAATTGATCTCCTTTTAGAGAAAAGTATTTCACACTTGTGATATTTAAAACTAATGCAATAAGGTGTATATTTGAAAATGAAATTAATGTAGTATTTCCTTATTTTTTTCAATACAACCATTTATAATAATTGGCCCAACACTAGTACTAATTTTTTAACAAAAAAGTAACTGTTTTGATTTTTATCGCAAATTCAGGTGGGTATGTAACTTAATGGGCCATTTAAATCTTTGAAAATAACCTGTCAACCACAACCTAATGACTAAAAGATAGGGCAAACCATGAAATTACCTTAATGCCCTCCCCTAAACTTCATCATTATTAGAGAGTCGAAACCTTGTGGTCGTTAACCTGAAATATAAAACATGCAATACACTGATATGACTTTAGAGCGCGTCCTTACTTAACAAGAAAAGAATAACCTAAATACAGGCGGACTGAAACTGAAAGTTGATAGTCAATCATTTTGTCTTCACTGGCTTCAACAGACTGCAAGATAACTCACAGCGCTTCCGAGGGAGCTCTGAGCGCGGGCCTCGCGCTGCAATAATGTTGCACGAGCGACCCTACGGAGCGTGAAGAAACTGTCGGTGTTTCAGTGTGACACTGATGATGCAGCAGCTAATCAGTATTATAGCGTATGTACTTAATGGCAGATAGTGAACAAGCAACTGTAACATCGACACAGAGACAGCAACAGCCACCACACCTAGCAACAGGGTTGTCAGGACGCAGGAAGTAACTTGCTAGCTCGCTAACTTAGCCTGCTAGCTGCAAACCTCGGCCATTGCTAGCTGCGGCGCTCATTACTCAACGGCGCTTACCGATGTGGTTATCCTCGATGTGCACGATGAGCTCGGCCAGAGAGTCGAAGTGAAGTCCGCAGCCCCCAAATCTACAAGCATTGGAAAAGAAGGAAGCAGCGGCGATGCCTGTCATGGTTGCTGCTGCATTGGAAATGAGGGAAGGCAGCAGCAGCGGCGAGCAGGAGGGAAACAAGAGGCGGACAGCGGTGCAAACAGCTGGAGCGGTGCGGCGACTTCTCCGAGCTGCGTCAAACCAGCTGGAGAGCGACAACCAGACCGGAAGTAAGGCGGTTTTGGCTTTCATTTCAAAAGCATTTTGAGAAAAAATAACTACATACATTTATACAACACGAGACTAATGTAATAATTCAGCAGTTTTTAAATGAGATGAACGTGTAGCCAATCTTGACATTATGATTAGGAAAAATGTTTCTGCAGCTACTAATGATACATAACGATTAATAGACGCCATTTGATGTCTTGAAAATTTTTAACTATTATCCTTAAGTCATAGTTAAATAACTTTGTGGAATTTAGTTGAAATACCTGTGAAAAACATGCAAAAATATGATATAGTAAGCACTTTTTTCACTCACTAACCACGTATCTCAACCGCTGAAATGTAATACCATTGTATTTAATGTAAAGGGACCATTGCATTTAGTTGCTTTATTGAGACGTTTTAATGAATGACTTTCAAAAAAAAATATTAAAGCCTATACTGTGCCAATGTACAGTTTACAAACATTGGGCCATAATCTCAATGAATAGAATGGGTTTATTAAGATAATAAATGGCCTGAAACTCTACAGTGTATAATATTACGGTATAATCTACAGTGGGCTCAAAAAAAAAATTAACCACCCTAAAAAAAAAAGTTTTGAAGGGCACTGTTTTACCATGAGATAACTCAAGTACCTTTATAGTAGTTTAAGTTTAATTTGTAAAAAATTTAAGGAAGTTGAGTTGAAAAAAATTATCTAACTTGATGCATGTAATTTTTGAAAGTATAGTTGGTGGGATGGAGAAAAAGAGTGATCATCATAATTACTACTAACTACCTGCTGAGTCCTTCCACCATGCTTCCTCTGTGATTTACTCCAAAATATACCTCCCATACACTGCCCTCTAGTAGGGTGTGTGCTGCTTTATCATACTATTAAAGTTTTTGTGTTAATTTGAATCTTATCCAAATCTATATCTCTGTCCACTTGTATCCACACTAAAATGTTAAATGCGCGTTATTGCTTCTTTTTAAAAAAAAATAAGAATATCAGTGGTCGTGACATTGTAGTGTTCACACTGGATCAACAAGTTGCTGGAAAACATCTTATGGCCACAGAATGGCAGTGTTGGACAGAAGATGAATGTGAGCCATGTTTGTTGTGTGCAGTCATTTAGGAGTCTTCCAAGTAATCCAAGCCTCACAAATGAGGTCACACAGTGTAAACAACTGAAGCTCGTGTGTGCAGTTTTTTAGAGCAACACATTTGGTGTCTTACTGTTTACTAAATCTAACTTTATTTTTAAATGTGTCTTAAATGAAGGAGAGATCATCATAAAATCACTCACAAGACAAATACTAAGAGCTGTTAATTTACATGCAATAATACGTGTCACTGTAGACAGGAGTATCTTTCCTGCACAAATACAGTAAAAGGAGTACTGACTTTGATTTTTCTTCCTCTTTCTTTACCCTTTTGCCTTCTTTTTTTTTAGCATTTCTTAAAGCATTTTTTGCATTTATTGACCATGTAGTAACTTTGAGTTTGTGCCTGGTGATGGTGTAATGGGTCATTACAGGGCCCAGCACATTTTCAGAAAACTGATTCCAGTTACTGTAAGCCTGAAAACTCCGCGGGATATTACTTAGAAAACATTACATCATGCATGGCCTCTTGTTTGAGGAAGCTGATGGCTTTCATTTTGAAATGTTGGATATATATACCCACAGTTATTTATTGCTTATTGTGTTTGATGAGCATAGTTACAGCTTATCATTACTCTTCAATTTGTTACACTCTATTAAT
This sequence comes from Acanthurus leucopareius, assembly GCA_029814765.1. NCBI lineage: Eukaryota > Metazoa > Chordata > Actinopteri > Acanthuriformes > Acanthuridae > Acanthurus > Acanthurus leucopareius. Next base: position 5,855,068 of record JAQMCX010000057.1, on the reverse strand, counting down.
AAAGATGAGGTAATAGATGTATTTGTGATTTGCTGCACTAGAGATTTACTGAACAGGTTGTTTAACCTCAGTGTAGAACACATGCAGGGAAAGGTACATTTTGCAGCTGCAGGTAAATCTCAGCTCAACAGGAGGTAAGATTATAGGTTTTTTTTAATGATACAATAACCATCCTAGAAAATATAACAGTCAGGTTATTAAAGAATTGTTATTGATATGATTATCAGTCATGTTGACTCTTACAGAAATTGATTTAATTTGGTTGAACAAATACTTCAACATAATTTCAAAAAATCTTTTGTCCTGACAGACAGGATAAGCACTAGCTCATGACAGGCCATTGTATGTTGTGATTATATCACAACCAAGGGGTTGGACATGAAGTGGATATGTAACAGACAAAATTTTGAATTATACCTGTGGCAGTAAATGTCTTACTTTGTTGCCAAGATATGAGAACTAACCAGAACCAACTAGATAATTTGTTCAGTGTGAGATAAAGAGATGCGTTCTCACTAGGGTCAAAAGCGGCACTGAAATTCATCTGGTGTCTTCAGTTTCACACCCACAGAGGCTTAGTCAAGCTTGTCTACAATTTTAAATATAATGTATCCAAATGTGTTAAAACATAGAGGAAGAAGAGATTTCTCAGCGCCAAAACCCCCCAGAGAATTTATTTCAAACTCAGACCATCCATGTGTTTATTTATGAATTATTTTTAGGACATTTATTAAACAGAAAGTTTTGCAAACCAAGAAACAACATAACTAACATCGCAAATGAATCTACACTTTTATTTATGTAATTTTGTATTATAAATTTGTTAAATTAAATGTCACAAATAAAAGATACTAAGTTTAATCTATCCTCAGAAATTCATAGTCCATGAAACATTTCAAACTACAGCTAGTGAACATGTATAAGTAATTTTACAAATGACCTTAATAATTCAGTTTTAGCACACACAGAAGCGCAATCTAGATGTCAAAAGATTGATGTTCTTACCGACAAAAGCAGAGCACACAGGATATCGTTCCACACTGTTATAAATTCAAAGAGTCATCACATAGGCCCCACCATTTACCAGCCACCTAATGTAAATGTTACAAGGTTGAGTGTTTGAGTGCAGGAATGTCACTGGGGTTATCTGTTGAGAACCTCCCTGCACATATGTTTTGTTCAATCAGGCTCTCACTTCCAACATAGCGCTCTTCAGTGATGTTTGGTGTCCTAAGTCTCCAGTGCCTTTCAAACCTTTGATCAGTTGACCATTATTTTCAAAAACCTGTAGCGAGTAGAGCCAAAGTTGTAAGAGGAATGGGGTGAGTGAAAAATGTGTTTTGTTACAAAAAAGTTAAATATGGAGTTTCCTACTCTTATGTAAAATTTAAATTCCAAAACAACCCAAAACTTAATAAAACATTTTGACCACTGTAAAGTTGTTTTGCGGTGTGGTAAAGCAACCTTTGTCTTTAAACAGATGCTATTGCATTACATAATAAACACATAAATATATTTTGCAACCTACCCCAGATTTTGATAAGCAATGTCACCAGTGTCAAACTTTGGTTTCTGAATCCAGACCAACTCATGCGATATTACCTGATCCTTAACCTGTAGACACCTAAAACATTGTTCTCGGAGGCTGAGACTTTTGTAAGGATGCATTGCTTAATCTTAGACCAAGGGATGTTATGCACACTCAAAAACACCTTATCCTATTGCTGTTTGCAGTTAAGAGATATTTTTGCAGTCCATGACATTATTTGGATTAAAGTAAACAGAGGTTAACAGCTTGTGTGATAGGTTGGGTGTATTTTCAGTTTGCAAAGAATCTTAACTGACCCAAAAACTATTACTTCCTGCTTGAAAAAGTCCCATTCATTCAAGACCATGTTTTTTTTCCCCTTTTTTAGTCATAGAGATTCTTCTTTTTTCAGTCATAGACACTTATCAACATAACATCAGCTTGCATGCTATCAAAATTTTATCACGGAGGATGATGGGTTGCCTATGCATACTGAAAAGTTTTTAATGGAAATATAGAGGAGTTTAATGAAGATTAAAAAATGCAGCTTGGCCTGTATCCATAGATGAGTTAATGTTAGTAACGATGAACAATCAGTTTAAATCTTACTACTTGTCTCACTAATGTCTGGTGTTTATACTGAGAGCCCAAAATTTCTGTCCCTGCATGCACAATAATTTCCGCTTGAGAGCAGAAAATATTGGTTTTTAGTAAGTTTCAGTTATTTGAAGACTTTCTTTCCATATTTGATTGAATAAAAAAGAGCTTTTTGTATTTTGTTTACACATTGAAAACCTGTATGATACTTGATTATTTATCCTCTTTCACCTTTTGCACCTGCTGCAACAAAGCATCCTAACTGGGTCTAATCTTCCCAAGGTGATCTTTCTCAAAAGCACTGCACAAAAGCACAATAATAAAAGGTTTAGTATAATATAGATCAAATCTGCTTTAGTGTGGGTCACTGACCCCAACTGTATCGGCTCTTTCAAACCATAATAGTCTGCTCCTCTGGGAGCATAATGTTTGGATTGGTCGGGAAATATATTGGCAATAAAGAGACAAAAGGATGTCATAAACGTTGATTAAAGCTCTGGTTAAAAGACAGAGGCGGAGAAGCTCTGAATTATGAGGGCTTTTCAGACTGCGTTATTGTTTCAGTGACAGAGCTCTTAGTGCGTCTAGTGGAGTGGTCGCAGGCGAGTGGTAAACATTTCTCAATGTGTGAGAAGTCATTAATCCCCAGAGCCAGGGATGGCTTCACTATCTGTGTCTGAGGCCCAAGAAATCACAGCCAGTTGGCACCAGCAGGTCACACAGAGCTCCAGCATAAATGCTTTGTACTTCAAAGCTGTTTAAATCTCTGCTAATGTGCTGTAGCTAAGATACACATCTCAGGCTAGGCAGTGCGAAACAAATGTGTTTTGTACATTCAGTTCATTTGTAAAGATGATGCAGGTAAGGTCTCCCAGGTTATAGCACTTCTGTGAAAAAAGTTCAATATAAAAAAGTGGCTTAATAAAATCAAAATAAAATCATGCAAGTAGCCAAAGCAAATAAAGCAAACTGTTCAAGCCCTGAATGTGAAGTCTGAGAGTAATATGAAACTTAGATGCTGTGAAATATTAAAACTGTCACTTAGGCTGGATTACCAACTGAGAAAGTAGACAATGTCCCAAGACCCCAGAAGGTGAATGTCTCCAAAAGCTCCAGGCTTATTGATTTTTGTTCAATTGAAACAATCAACTAAATGATGGGTGAGTCCTGTTAAATTTTTCAATCTTGAATCCATTTATATGAAGAAGGTCTGTCTGACAAATCTAGTTGTGCTGTTAGGCCTTCCCTGTTTCTGCTTTGTGCTTACATGTTGCAATTTTGATCAAATTGACACACACAAAATTAGAGGCCAGTGAGGAGTGTAGGAAATGGGAGGGTTCACAGTGGCCCAGTTGCCCATTTTTGCCTCAGGGCTCTGTGGCAGCGGGCCCTTTACCACTACTGATATTTCACACTATACTAGTGAATAACCAAGTTCTCCTGGATGTTCCCCAAAAATGACCTTGACTGTATCGACTTGTATCTGTGCAAAGTTTGTCACTAAAGAGTTGTTTTCCCATTTCGTTACTTCAGGGTAAGATCTCTGTGCACTTCCCTAAAATCTTGAACTCAAAAGTGACCCGGAAAGGCTAGATTTGGTAGGTCAGAAATTCAAAGGCAATTGTAGGAAAAGAAACTTGCAGAGTTATCTCCAGCATGAAACATCAGTGTCAGGGAAGAGAGTGCAAGATTGCATCAGCACACAACCACTAATGCTGCGTCAGCCACTGCCAGTTACAAGCTAACACACTAACAACTTAACTAAAGAGATGATAACAACTCTTACAATTCTGATATGTCTAATGAAATAGATTTTGGTGCACAACATCTCATCTGAGCCCTATACATATTTGAGCTTCAGACTGCCTTTCAAACATGGAGCCTTGGTCAAATTTCTCCAATATTTCCTTTAAGGTAGTCATTCTAATGTGCACAACATCCCAACCAGTCAATGTAACGCACACTGGTGTAAAGAGCATGAGGACCGTAATACATGTATCCAAATTTTTTTAGTGAAGAAGATTGATCGGGCTAAATGCCCTTCCAACAAATTAGAAAACACTGTTTAGCTAAATGTTAATTGTATCAGAATATTTTTATATACTTTAAAACATGTCTGGAGTTACACCTGTGATTTTCTTATGACAAATCAAAACATCTGTGTTACAAATCCCTAATTTAAGTTTTCCATTTGTTCAGAGCAGTTATTTAATATCTTTTAGGATATGTCTAATACAAAGAAAAGGTAAATTATTACCTCTGGAGTGATCCAAATGGGCTGTTGTAATGTTTCAAGTATGCTGCTTGATGTATTGTACTGTCTTTCAAGCGAGGAAAAGTGTAAATCTCGTTGCACATCCAGTCAACTGAGATCACCATGTTAATGTGATGCAAAAATCAACATTTTTATCAATTAGGTGTAAAATGCTCGAAAGTGTGCTCATTTGCATGCCTGATTGGTCAGTACCCGAGTCCTTGCTTTGCACCACACCCACTTTGGTTCCGGCAGTGTCCATCTGGGCGTGCATTTGCAAACTCCGCCCTGCTCGCGCCGCCTCTAAGCGGACCGCAATGATTTAGAAGTTCAGGAATCCCACGTGACGTCACCTAGGGGTGACGTTATGCTTCTCTAAATAGATCGTATTGTAATCTTTTCTCAGTCCAACGTGGTTTCTTCTGAGAGACTGCTTCACAATTTCTACACTTGTTTGGTGAGTTGAAAACCCTCCACCAACATGCAGAGGACCGTGCATGCGCCTCTGCAGGTTTGTTTTGTTTGTTAAAATCGGTCCTTCTTACTTTTTCTCCTTCTTTTTTCATGCAACAGCTTGTTTTGTTGTTCGCTTTAGGGGTCTTGGCAAAGATGTTTTTTTCTTGCTTTTCAAAACTAATTTTTGCTTGCAGCTAAACGAGATAACGGGCTGTGTCAGTTTTGTTAGTGTACGTGCATTGTCATCTCACTTCGGGGTCTGTGTTGGCCAGTCTGTTGACTTGTTGTTGGAAGTTGAACGTGGAGTCAAGTGCTGCTGCTGTTGCTCGGTCTGTCAGGTAGCAGCGGAGACAAGTCTTCAGGAATTCACCTCAAGTCCGACAAAAAACGGCACAATGCCTCGTTTATAAGGAGGAATTTTATTGCGCTTAACACTAATTTGACACGTTTTCTCGTTTTTCAATGAGTTCCAAAGCTGCAGCGCTGGATCCTTACATCATTGTCATGCCTGTCCCATCTCGGGATATGCAGAGCCGGCGTTTGTCCCGGACTCTCTGCGCGCTGCGGTTCACCAGCGATCGTCTGGAAAATGATAGCTCGGGTTTGCATGTTATGTCAATTAAAAAATAGAAGAGTGATGCTTTTCTATTTGGGAAATTTACGTTCCCTTTTCTTCTTAACAGTAGTGTTACCAACATTACGTCATTCTGCAGGCCAGTCGATATTTGATTAAGCGCTGAGATGTAGAGGGTTACTTTCAGGAAGGTTGTGCTGACGGGGCGCGCTTTGTGGCTATACGGCTGGGAGAAAAGAAAGATGTTTTAATCATTTGATTACCCCCCGCTGTCATTATGTTTATGTGACAACACTATCAATAACCACTCGTACCTCATACAAGCTGCCGTAGATCAATTTCTTTCAGTTTTATTGCACCCTATTAAACTGGCTGTGTTAATAGCCTAACACCTGATAATAAGGTATTTAAGTTTAATGTTGATTTCAGTCTTCTGATTACACAGACTATGATGGGCTTTTATTTTTTTTTGGAGGAGGGCCCATATTGTGTCTTATGGAATATGAGGTAGCCTATTTTATGAAAGCAACAGTTAAAGAAAAAGTTTAGAAAGTTGAACTCTGATTATGGCATTTTGCACTTTTTTGTTGCAAAAAACCTTGGTAAAAATATCTAGGTTTTTAAATTCAAGAAAAATAACGAGGAATAGAAAAATCCCTTGAAAATCATGAACTATAATAACAAATTTGTTTTTATTTTTTATCTAAAACTTCACTGTTAGTAATATTTTAAATTAACAAGGGAAAAAACATAATGCAGATCAAGTTAATAAGAGCAAAGACTGTAAAGTCACTGACTCTGCAATAAACGTACCAAATGACTTGAGTTATTTAATAGTCATGTAGCAGCTCTGATTTCTGCCCTAATTTTACACATTGATCTGCTTGATTGCAGTCAAGCAACTTACTGGACAAATAAAATGTGCCCTTAACTTGTTGACGGTTGTCTCAAGTGCACAAGATAAAACGTTCCTCTGGTGATGACTGGGCTAATGTAAGAAGGGGTCAAAGAACAGAGATCATAACAGAAATCACACAATCAATCAACAGTATAGCCACAGCAGTTTCATTTTACCTAAAAAAAAAGCTGTTGCATTTATTTTTAATTGTTGACTTGCATTTTTTTAAAAATAGAAATATATTCTGAAGCTTTTTCTTTATTCCAGCAATTGCATAAAACTTTCTGTGTGTCAGAGTAATGTACATGGCATTTTGTGTCATGTTAGCCCTCTGAAGAGGCATTTCCGTATTTGTTTTAAGCTTAGATGTTGGAGAGGGGAGCAGTAATTGATAGATTTTGAGGTTCACATCACAGCGGTCTTGTTGCCATGCATTCACTTCAGGAGCAGAAGTTCAGGGCAGACATTGTCTAAGAAGGCCACGTTCCCTGCCTCAGGGATCGCCGTGATCCTGCCTTGAACTTGTGCTGTCAAAGGCCTAGGCTATGGGGAGTTGGAGATTTGAATTTCTGCGCAAGTTTGTGCTTGCTTTAACCCCATATGCCTTTGCACCACAACCCCTCTTTCCCTCACCATATTGTTTAAATTTTAATATGCTCTCTACCTGGAGAGTTCCTCCCCAGCTCCTCTTGAAATCGAACGCCGGACCCTAATCCTTCCCCTCACACACATCAGGACATAGTTAATGTAAAGTGTAACCAAATTTCCTGTGCTAAACTAAAACATCGATATCAAATGAGAGCCAAGTGCCCCTTCCAAGGAAAGGGCCTTGAGTACTGATAATTTGAAGTGTGAAAGCTGTTGGATAATTCACAGAGGCATTCACAGAATTAATGGTTAAAATTTTTATGTGTCATATGGTTTGAATTTCCTGGTAAAGGAGATGAAATGATTGAGTCCCATTTCAGAAACGTTAAATTTTTAGCGTCTGTTCAATAGTCATGGATACTCTTTTTTCTCATTTTTTGTTAGTGCTTTCTGGTGATTTATTGTAAAGTTTTTGGTATAAATGAAGTGTTTCATAGTCATACAGATGTTCGTCAGCGGCAGCAAGAAAAGTACAAAAAGTTAAAAGTTCCTGTAAGTGTATAGGAGATCAAATGTGGCCTAAAGTTTTGACTTAAGAAATGAATAATCAGCGATAGGTTTTTTTGAAGCACTGGTTCTACAGTTGTACTTACCGTCATCTTGGATCTCTAGTTTGGGTTCAGGGTTAGGATCAGCAGTGTTAGACATGTTTGTTGTGTCAAAGAAAACCGAGTGAGTTTCAGGGGCCCTCCAAAAGAGACGGAGTGAACTGGTGACAGAAAGAGAGACCAGGGCTCATTGCTCTCTGACAGAGAGACCCTGTCCAGACCCTGGTCTGCAAGCTTGGTCATGAAGTACAGCTTGTTAGGAAAACAGCACTGCTTAGCATAACACAACATTTGAGTGTTTTGACTGTGCTTGAAGAAATAGTCTGTACCCATGAAAATGACACACATGTACATAGTGTATGAAGGTATTCATGCTTGACATGGGGCATGTGGTATTGACTTCAATTTCAGATGCATTTTAGTTTTTGTGAACTAACGATGTTGGCAAGCATGTATAATGAATGAGGACTGTTGGGTGCGGTATCACTGCTGTAAATACTGTAAATTATCCTGTCTTTGCATCAAGATTGCTTATTATAAACAAAACAAACACCTAATACTGATGATTAAATTATTAGTCTTTAAATACCTTTTTTTGAACTGATTGTTTTCAAGAGATGGCAGCATTGCAACTTGAGGGAGACACAAAAACAAAGAAAATGTTGTTGTATTGTTTACTGTAGATTCTTTGTCTCCAACTCTCTTCTTTTAGCTTTACTTTTGTGGTGTTAGAATAAAGTTGCAGTGTTTTTTGTTGTTTTTTTTTGCACACCTACCAATTTTTTACTGGTGTTAAAAAAAGTAGTTTTGGAAACTGTTGACACTCGGGACACTCAAGTGCTCTCAATGAGATTTTTTTGTTTAAACTCCTAACCAGGGCCTTTCTGTATGGAGTTTGAATCTTCATTCCCTGTTTGCATGTACAATACTGAAAGACCTGCATATTAAGTGTTGAGAATCTTCCTGCTATTTCAGTTCACTTTCTCATAGCTGAAGACGATCTCTGCTATGCTACAGTGGATTAATAAGGACTGATTTAAAACTGTCAAAAAGTGCTTGGTATCTTTAGTACTGGCATGTGGTCACTCCAGTCATAAGTAATGAGATTAATAAGAAATACACTGTAATACAGCAGTCAGCAATGTGTACCATACTTCGCTGACTCAGGCTGAATCAACTTTTTTCTATAAAACATTTAATTTGATTTAATTTAAAGAAATGTCTAATCTTGTGCTTATGTTAAATTTGTTGTTAACACAATTATCATAATGAACTGCTTTAATAATAAATGCAGTATACAATTACTGAAACGACTATTTGTTGATAATTTTTTACATCGCGGTCCTGCCTTGAAAAGTAATGATCGATCTCAGTGGGACTAAAATGCTTTAAATAACATAAAAGAAATTTAAAAAGACATCGCTGATTAAAGAATAAGATTAGGAACTGATCAATTTTTACTGCCAACTTTTAGTGGCAGTAACTTTTATTGACAGCTTCAATACTCTTCACAGATACAAATCACTCTGTATTTAAAGGCATCAGATTTGAACATCAGCTATGCTTGTTGTCTTGTCATTTTTTTCTTAAAACAATGTAAATATAAATGTCTAATTTTTGCCAACAACAGTAGAACAACTACTGCTATAGATAATTGTGACAGGAACAATTATGTCAGCTGTTGTAAAAGTTTATGGATTTATTGTTTCAATATGCCTGAGGCATCTCATGTGCATTAAATACATTGATTGATTAAAATGCACATCAAAGCCTTTTAAATGACAAGTCATTGCACTTGGTTTGATCTTGAAAAGCTGTTACAATGCTTCTGTTATCACAGTTTTTTTTTCTGACATCCCGTCATAAATCTAGTCAGCCTGTTTTCATTATATTGTCAACTGAGTGCAAAATGCATCCTCTTTTTTTTCTGGGAAAGTGTCCTTTTTTTCACTTTAAATTATTAAAGCATCTAAAACAATAATTGAAGCCACTGCACGTTTGACATGATGCATTGGCTGTAGCTGTAATGTACTGTGCAATAACTTACAAAAGCACATATTTGGCAGCAGTTTCAGATAAACAAATATATTGTCTGCTGTTTGCAAGCTTTAAAAGTAACTCATGTTTTAAAGTAAATTTTTAAAGCAAACTAACCAGACACTTTGTGTTCATTCCTTGTGCAGTGCTGTTCTTCATCTACTTCCTTTCCTAGTTTCTCGCTATGAGATGAATACCAACAGAGAAACTCAATAAAATCTTTGGGGGACTGCTTCATGACGTAAACTTAAAAATAAATAATGTTCAAAAGTGGTAATTGGTGCTTGCCAGTTCATTTTGGTAATTTAATGTTCTATAGGTAAATTAATGAGAAGGCTTTCACATTACTAGGGAGTAGTTGTAGTTGCCAGACCAGCAACGTGTGGTGGTTAAAAACCAGATTCTGTCACCTCGTGGTGAGAATTAACATTTGAAGACACCTTGTGGTTTTAAGCTCGTGGGTGGTGTTTGAGTGGATATTTCGAACACAGTTGATCATGTTGTTGTTACTGGTCAAGTAAAAAATAAAAAATGTCACAGCTGACCTTATTTAAAAAGTGCTATTGCAATACATCATCTTTTTTTGTTTTTATTCATGAATGGCTTTAGAGCAGGCTATGTGATTATAAAAGAAAAGGGGGTTTTTTTAAAAAAAAAAAAAATATTAAGGCATGCTGAACTGTTTAAATGCTGTCTACATTGCATAAAAGTTTTTTTCTAAAGTAATTGATAACAGTGTTCTACACCCTAGAAAACCCAAAGCCTTAACCCCAATGTCATTTTGAGTGGATGCTGGATTACTGTAGAGCAAGCTGTATGTTTAGTACTGAAATAACCACACAGCTGTTTCAGGTGCATGACAATTTTATGTCAGGCGCTGCACAACGAGTGTATTTTTCCTCTTGGACGTTAATGGGGGAAACTCAAGTCATTCGCTTTCTCTCCCTCCTTTTTTTCTTTAATATTTTTTTAGTTTTATGAGACGGTGGCCAGAGTGATGAACGCAGACCAGGAAAGGCCGTTCGTGTGCAACGCTCCTGGCTGTTCTCAGGTGAGCGTTTCAAGGCAAAACACTACAACATAGTGTGTTGTGCATGTGTGTAATATGAAGAGGTGTGCATAGAGGAGTCCTGTGGAGTGGTTTACCGCCTCATGCATAAGGGAGAAACAGAATAGCATGGAACCGAGTGAAACACAAACTGTAAATAATGTTGCAGGTGTAAAAATACCTATAGAAAAAAAATGCTTTTTTATGCCAGCACCAGGGTTGATATGCTTAATGGATGCACTTTTTAAATAGAGAGCAGCTGTGGCTGCTACTTAGGGTTAAAGCTGCAGTATGGGGGCCTGTTTGTTTAAAAAGAGTTAACAGAACACTTATTTGCACATACAAGTCTTAAAATACTACATTTTTAACAAATTCAACAGCGATTCCCCACGGAGGATCACCTGATGATACATCGACACAAACATGAGATGACTCTTAAGTTCCCTTCCATAAAGAACGACAACATGTTATCAGGTGAGTTACGGCTAGATCACCACAGACTCACACTCTACCCCAGCAGGCTTCGTGGAGGACTTGTAGTTCATTTGCATGTGTGAACCTTGGTGACTCATTCTAAGACATGCTTGTCTATCATCAGAAACTTGTATGGCGTGTCTATACCAGCTGTTTACAGAAATGTATGACACATACTGCAGCAGCTTAGCTCTGTGTAGTGCAAACCACTTACGTGCACTACAGAGTTGCTGAGAAATGAGCAAAGAAGGCAGTATTTTAAGCTAATTTTCTCGTCCCTGTTTCTTTGTGTGATCATCAGAGGTCACATTAGTCTTAATCTTGCTGAAGAGACAGTGAAAGATGGTGTGTACTGGTTTTATGGATGGTGGGGTGTACAAGTCCCATGTAAAGTGTTGATTGTCACGTTAATCTGCTCATCTAAGAATCTCCAAATAACCCACAGCAATATGCCAAGGCTGATCTATAAGTATATAGATCTTCATTCCTAGAAACTTAGAGGCCACACTAGACAACAGTGTGAGCTGCTCTCACCACACCGCAGACATTGTGTCTTGTTTATTATTTACGCTCAGTGGACAGCGGGATCGGATTTTCTAGGCCAGGTGTTGTTATCAAGTGTTGACTGAGTTACAGCGCTGGCCATTTCTCCTTCCTACTGAGACCTTGATCTTAGGATAAAAAAGTCATCTCTTATATTGTAAGTTACAGAACATCCACACATAGTAACACACTCTTAGCTGGTCACCAAAATGATCGGCTCTCTGGCGTTTACTGCTACATTTTTGACCTAAAGTTAACCTCCTGTGCCATTTGCTATTCTTTTCTTGGAGTCATCCTTAACTAAAAAATGACACTGACTCACTTTTTTATTAATAAAGCTTGTTACTTCTCAGCAAAAATGGAAAAAGTATATGTTTGTTTTGGGCACACAGGTCATGATGAAAGTTTGAGTCAATCCCCAGTCTAGCCAGAATGGATAAACAGACCATGAAGTATGCTTTTAGCCTTTGAAACAAGCCTGATCCTAAAATCACCTTCAACTGTCTGAAACCTGAGCTTTGTGCACCCCCCACAACGTCAAGTTGAAAACTGTGGCTTGACTGGGCTCAACAAATGAGACCCCCACTCTGTAGGTGGGATCTGTACTTTATCAGCTGAAATGGGGCTGTCAAGCGTACTGTCTTTCTCCATCCCATGAAGGTTATGTTTTTCTGAAATAATTTCCAATACTGAAAACTATGTACATTCCCAACACTTTAGATTGAGTACAACAGAGCTGATTTTGTAAATTAAAGTTCAAACAGTAAAAACTGTACAAAAAAACAGTAAAATCTGGTGAAACTAATACAAATACCTTTACTTTGTTTACATATAACATATACTGTACCTCCTGCTAACATGGTGTGTTTTAATGTATTAATTAACATGTCATGTATGTTTTTGTATTATTAGCCCTGTTTTTTAAGTACTGTTCCATCGTTGTTATATGTTTCATCAATGACCTGCCAAGAGGTTGTGGATGAAAATTAGTTTAAGCTAACTCTAGTATAATACAGTAACATTTAAATGTTAGAGGATAATGAATTTATAGGTAATAAAAACGACAACTTCTGGTCCTGATTTTTTAATTCTAATTTCTCATTCTTATTTTGCATTGTGCTCCATTTCCTGTGCCACCATGGTTCTTTTTGTAAAGCCTTACTTTTTAATATTATTGAAGAAGCACTATGCATTTTTTTAACAGGCCTTTGAACAAACAAACAAGGAGACAGAGTTCTTAATCAAAGAATTAGCTCTAAGCACGAGCAAACATGAACTCTAGATGTACAATAAATCTGTACCTTAACTTTTGCACTGGTTATAGAGCAAAAAATATATATATAATCTAGATTATTTAACCCAAATTAATACTCAAAAAGTTATGTAGTGCACCTTCAACAGCAGCCAATTTTGAAAATAAAATTTGACAAATGTGTCCTTGATTTTCAGACCAGACACCCACACCAACACGCTTCTTGAAGAACTGTGAGGAGGTGGGATTGTTCAGTGAACTGGACTGCTCCATCGAGCAGGATTTTTGCAAAGCCCAAGAAGAAGAGGACAGTAAACAGGTACTGTAGAGTAGAAAGGCAAAGCCTAAGGCTTGAAAAAAGAAAAATGGATAAACCCAAAGCCACAGCCACCCACACTTGTTAAGACAGGTGGTTATGGCCTGTTATCTGGTGCTATCATCAATCATGTCACTAATAGCTGCCCACACAGTATGAGCTATTTGACACACTTTTAATAGATTCAAACACCTATACCTCCTGTAACCACACTCTGCTCACTTTTTTAAAAGCTGATAACCACAAGTATGTACACACCTCTGATGTTTCTGCTTTATTTTCTCCTTTTCCTCCGTACTGCATTCATGTTTTCACATCCAGCCCTTGTAGTACCCCAGACTCCCCAATCCCCATCAGTCTTGTTGACAATGACAGACAGGGCTAGCAGGTGGAGATTTGTCACCCACCACAGGTGAGAAGAAATTAGATCATATTCTCCACCTGTAACTTCAAACAGCTCCCTAGCCATTTCTAAGGCAGGAGTCCTATTTCTACCCAGATGTTAGACAGACCCCTGAGAAAATGTGTGTGGCAGCAATGAAATACCTGGCCAGACATTCTTAGATGCAAGCAAAGTTGCAGATCTCGGATAATTTGCAAAACATGATCATTTATGCCTTAAAAATCTGCCCTGAGGCCTGTGAGGGTTTCAAATATAACATGGTTACTTGTCAAATCACCGCAAGACAGACTGCTTATCTAATGTCTGGAAAGATGTGCAGTGCGCACTGTAGCTAAGCTGTCGTCTGGGTGGTTTGGCTCTGGAGCTCATCTGTGCTCAGGTCAGCCTAGTCTAGCCTCCCCAGCCTGTGTGGTTTATGATGGGAGGCTCTGCTAAGTCAGCAGGAGGCGAGTCAGAGCAGGACTCTCTGGAAGTACATAGCACAGTAAGCAGAGATAAGAAGTGAAAGCCTGGAACTTTAGGAAAGCAGCATCGGCTTGTATGAATATGAAATAGTCACATATTAATTTGCAGACACTATGACAGGAAAAGAGAGTAATTTAGTTTATTAACTTAATTCTTTAATGACATGCATATGTTAGGGTCAGTGTTGTCAGGTTAGCTATTTCTTTTTTGCTTTATTCCTCTTGTTTTTTTTTTATCTCCGTGGCCATTTTAAATTTGACTAAGTGCAAATTACTTTAACTTGCTGTTTTTTTTCGCCAAAGTATGAAAGTATAGCTTGGAGGTGTATTGTTTTTTACAGTACAGGGTTACTTTTGGATGTATCTGCAGTCACATGTAACAAAGGTAAAAACAACAAACTGTCCTGCTGGGCAAATAACAATAAGCAAACCTGTTCTTCATTAGACTTTTGATGTTTCCCCGACTCAACTCAGTAAAAGCCTGAAGATGATAGTTTACGTAGGTCCTCGTTAACCATTCAAGCTGGGTGAACATAGCCCAAGGCCAAACAGTTGTAATTGCTTGAGTTGCGCTGAAAATACTGCTTACTTGGAAAAAACTTGCACTCTTTACTGATTCCCAACTCTCACTTGCTTTTCTGTCTTTTTTCTTGCTGCAGAACATCTCACTGCATGGCCAGGCAGGCCAAGGCCAGCACCAGCATTCACACTCACGGATGGGCAACCATGATACCAGCATAGTGATCCAGCAGGCCCTGCCCTCTCCTCAGTCCAGCTCCGTCATCACTCAGGCACCATCCACCAACAGGCAGATAGGGTGAGTAAACGAAGAAATTTATTAGACTTGGAACAAAAAGAGAGAATAGTTTTTTTATGATTTAATCTTGCATCTACCTCATTTATGTGAGTGTCTCATTTAGGAGTTATAGAGGTATTGTTAAGAACTGCTGACAGACAGAAAATGATATGAGAAGTGTTGATATCCTCTCACCTCAAGTGCGTCCCCTTTATAGTGACAGCCTCAGGCTCGGCCTGGTCCCTTTGTGTCTGTACTGATTGTCATCCCTCCGTAGTCTCTGAGGTAATGTCAGTGTTTTGTTTCATTTGGAGCAGTGTGTGTTGGGCCAGCGATTCATGTTTTGCTGTTCATTCAGTATTGTCCCACAGCAGAGCATGCCAAAGAGGGTCCCAGAGGACAAGATGAGGTCATTGTTGAAGCCTCAGCCGTGACTGATTTTACAACGGTTTAACATTTCATGCTCTAAAATAGTTCCTTTCACTGTATGGGAATGTCAGCCACAATCTTAGAGGTCTGTTTCTCTGATACCTTTGTGCTGGCATGCTACAGGTGTATAATAACAAAACCCAAAGACTATATATTGACAACTCTCTGTGTGATGTGCACTTCCTTTATTTACTTACCACTGTTTAGTGGTCAAGTAACATGCATACTTAATGTAATGAGGCTGTGTGATTTTATGAACTCTGCTAACGGTGGTGGGGCTCAGCTCTTTCAATAAAACATCTTCCACAGTACTAATATTTTGTCTATATTAGTTTTTTTAGAACATTGCTTGCCTCATTTGTCCCTTGTTTCTTAACCCATACCACCTTCAAACTCCTGCCAAGACTTTGTTACTATAGATCAGACCAGTGGTGAGCTGGTTGGACATTGAGACGGCCCAGTGTTATGCCTGTGCTGTGTCAAGGTTGTCCTGTGTAGATTTACAGCTTGAGGGACTAGTGAATATTGGATGGGAGGCCCATCACTAAGCCTGACTGACACCCCGTCAGGCTCTTTGTTGAGGACAGGGTTGGAATTTCATCCCTTTTGAGGAGAAGCAATCACTGCCAGAAACAGAGACTTTGAGAGGCCAGCTTCACCTGAGTTTACCTGTCATTAAAAACTCCTTGCCTTGCTAAAGCGCAGGCTCAACACTGAACTTTTCTTAACAGTCCTTTTTTACCACAAATCTTGTACCGATTTGTTGAGAGTCTGGTGGTTTTACTGCTTGCAAACACATATAACACATAACTTGAAAATCAGAGCTGGTATGCCATGTGGTGGGGATTTTCTGCCACAGAATGGCACATAAGTCTCAGCTACAGTTATCTGCAGCACATTATTGGAGGAATTTCCAAGCAGCGCTTGCATGTACTAATACTGCAGCACTTGTTTACTAGGACAGTGGAATCCCAACACGTGGTTAGGAAGAGTAGATTCACACGAGAGCAAACTGATCTGGAAATGTTCACATCAGCAGGAAAATGGGTTGAGGAAACCCCTACACTGAGAAACAGTACTTCCACAGGAAGCCATTAGGGCCAACCAAAGGCTCCATGCACAGGGTCTCTCCACAGGAACTTCCTATGCACAGTACAAGCTGGACACTTCGCAGGCTAGCTGTTCTCTGTCCAGGCTGGGAGTTAAGTAGCCTACAGAAGCCCAGATCAGTGATTCTCTATGATGCCTGAGACCCTGTTGACCCACCTCAACTGTAGGATCCTACATGCTTTGGTGTCCCATTTCTTTGTGAATAGAAGGCAATTAATTGAATGTGTTCCTTTTAATTGACATTGCATAAATTCTTTACTGTGCTAATGTTTATGGTCATTTTTATTTAATAACGCCAGAGATAATGAAAAAAAATTTATACTGGTCAAGAATGTAAAGGTTTGTGTATGTAATCATTGCAGGCCTATAAGGCTTTTCATCTAGACACATTTTACAGAGCTCTGTGGTTAATATATCTGCGAATGAGAAGAAATCACCAAACAAAATCAGTTTAATCTCGCATCCATCTGCTTCCTCCGTTCTCGGCTCTGCAGAACGTACAGCGCGAGCACCAATGAATTAGGATAACAAGTCATTTTCATTGCTCCACAATGTTTACTAAAGAGCTTTGAGGCTTGGAATCAATTAGGATTGGCTTTCCTCAAGTCCATTTACTTTAGGGTTGAGCTGGGCCTGCAGCTGTGAAACCTGAGGACCACTCTCTCTTCTCTCTCTCTTTTTCACTCTCTCCTTCTGCTAAACAAGGTCTTTTGGGAGCTGGACTGACACAAACCAGTGTTAAAACCAGGCATAAGAAACAGCCAGCAGATTTTAATGTCACGGCTATCATTATCATACAAAGAGAAGCGGTGTCCAACAGATTTGAATGCTTTCTGCTTTTCAATTATAAACATCTGGTGCTGAGTTATGTCAGATTTAAATGTGTCGGACATTGCTAGTCAAGCATTTGAGATACAACACTCCAAAGAAACCTCAACCTTTTGACTCATGGGGAGATGAATGGGTATGGGTTTGGGCACAAGGAATTAAAAATGGCGTTCCTCTATTCTGGCTCAGTATAGGCATTCAGTCCAATTGCTTCCATTACATAGCACAATAAACCTGAATGCAGCTGGGTTAAGTGATGAGTGATTACAGTATGTATTTTGCATCAGTTTACAATGATGCAATAATTAAATATTTATTCAGAATTTACTAGATAATTTTATTAAATGGTTCACTTTTTAAAATCTCAAACTTACAATTTCTAAGAATATTGACTGTGTGAACCTAAAAGGTGCAATCCTCAAAAACACTGACTCTGTATATCAGTTGTCATCTAACTAGACATTATTTTCTTTTCTTTAGACTTAAATCCATTGTAGGCTTTTAATGGGTTTCTATTGTCTCATTTTTATGGAAATGTTACATCTTTTATTTCTAAGTCACCCACCAAACTAATTTGCAATTTGATTTCTAAGTCACCCACCAAACTAATTTGCAATTTGATATTTGTATGCTGTGACTATCTTGCCGGTGATGTTCAACCCTAGACAAACCATGTGCAACTTTTAATTTTGGCTGCCACATCACACTGCAAAGCTCTGAAGGAAGTCAGTATGTGGTTTTGTTTCCCATGCTGCTTTAAATGCACAATAATTTTCACACCTCAGAGCCACCAGTCACTTATGCTCCTTGTTTCTGTGTTTAAGGGAAGTAGCACACATAGCAGTTGGTCTGCATACCATCGAAACGTTGTTGTTCAGAAGGTCATGGAGGGTGAATCATTTCTTGTTTCCTTTTTTTCAAGATTTGGTGTTATGCTCAATGATTATTACTGGTTACAGGGTAAAAGATCTTACAGGATACTGATACCTGCCAGTCTTTCATTTTTTCAAAGAATCTTTTTCATAAAGCAAATTTACACTTTTTCACCTAAAATATATAATTATCATCATATAAATCCAGCCAAAAAATATCTTTGCACTTCATAAAAATTCAATTTTGAAAGCAAAAGAAATGCATGTGCAAATTAAATTTATGCATCACCTGCACTATATTTTGATCCTGATGTGATTTTCAGCTTTTAACATATAATAGGTTTGCTGTTACAGTACAGTTTATTAATCATAAAAATTTAACGATTCTGACTCCAGAATGCATTTCATACTGTGATTTTTAGATCGCACAACAGTTTTTCCTGTGCATGTGATAAAACAACTGATTTCGACACCCATTGTGTCACGCCAGAGCAGAGAAAAGTCTCCACACCTCTACAGAGAGTTATGGGCTTTTTGTGGCCAAACTTTGACCTCATGAACTTCATAATTTAAACAAAACTTCCTTTATTATTGTTTATGATTAGATTGCATTCAGAAAGTGGCGATAAGAGGGAGGTCTGTCCTGAGTGCAGGAGTGCAGGACCTCTACAAAACGCCTGAGGTGCCCTCATGCTCTGACTTGACAAATACCCTCCTCCACAGGAAAATATGGGCAACGGCCTCAGCTGTGTATAAGCTGTGAAACTCATGCACATATAGTGGTAGCAGGTAGAGAGAAGGGGAAAAAAACAAACAAATTCACAGAAAAACAAAGGTATACGGTGTAGTCAATTACTAAAAAGGAAGGAGAGAAAAAGAAAGAAAGCGAATGCAGGATGTACATCTGACCTGAATTAAGATGAGCTCATTGTGTACTGCAGTGGGTTTAATAGTGCGTTTGTAGAGGAACGCCCAGACTCTGTTCCCTCTCATTCCAGCGGGGCTGTGTCATCCCTGCCCCGGGGCCACCACACATGCAGGCTCCTGCACAAGCAACTCACACACAGGGACATGCCTCACAGCTCTGGGGAGCACAGGGATCACAACGTGGGGAAGTGTGGAAAAGGGGGATCAGAGGTGGACAGAGGAGAGGAAGAAAGGGATCAGAGGTGGATGGAGGGGAGGAAGAGGGGGATAGGAGGTAGATGGAGGAGAGGAAATGAAGGATCAGGAGAGAGAGGGAAGGCATCAGATGTGAGGACATGAGTTCTTCTACCAGGATGGTGGCTAGTCGTGTGGAGGAGAGGATAAAAGACACGTCTGCACAAGGAAAGGAAAAGATGGATCATGTTTGGATAGAAGTATGGATCAGAAAAGTGAAGGTGTGGGAAAAATGCACAGAGATTATGAAAGGACTGAAAACGAAAAACTGAATAATAGACAGGAATCAGGTGGCTCAGTGAAAGGAAGAGAAGCTGGGGAGGGAGGGACAAACATGCTGATAAATAGTCATGTAAGTATAGTAGATGGAGAGGAAGAAGGATCAATTCATATTGAAAGTAAAGGAGCATGGATGGGGGGAGGCATTGTATTACAGCACCGGTGAGGTGCTGCTGATGGTTGCCAGTGTAGCTCGTAGCGGGATGTCACAGTTGTTGCTGAAGATTTTTTTTTCTGATTCACTGGTAAAGTAATGTACTTCATCCAGTATTTGCTCCCCTCACTCATGGTGTCCAATGAATCAAAACAATATCATATTTGGTGAAAAAATACCGCAACACTCTCACTAATTTGCTCCAGAGTATCATCCACCACCATTTCTCAACTGTGCCTCCCCAGTGTGAGGACACCCCATCCCATATCCATCCCAGTGCTGCACCCTCCCAGTATCCATCTCTCCACTAGCCCGCTAATAAAAGTCAGCCTGTGTCGTAACCCATTAGCGCTGATTTATTTGATCAGATTCGTATTATTTCCTCAGTCCAAACCCCATGGCACTCTCCTCCCACCAGTGATTAAAGGCAGTAAATCAGGGGCAGGTCCTGTGTAGTGTTTACTCAGAGAGCCAGGCAGCTGCAAGCTGTTTGAGGCCCTTGTTTCTCCCTCTGTTTACCCCCGTTCCCATGGTGACTGCACCACCGTCTCCCGAGCGTCTGGAACTTGGCCCTGGGCTGTTTTGGTTACGTTCGAAAGTTTTTAGCTGCTGTGTCTACCCAGAGCTCGCAGTGACTTCACCCAGTGAGGAGTGAGCACAACGATGTTGGACGAGTCGAGGAGGGAAAGAGAGGGAAAAGCGAGAGGAGGAGAGGAGGGAGGGACGAAATCTAGGGGTGGGCAGGCACAGGGTGGGGGGAGGGCGAAAAGCCAAGAGCATTACATCATTGCTGGATCAGAGTCAGAAAGGGAAGGATATGAGTCAGTGGACTGACTGCACCTCTCTCTCCCTCTCGCTCCCTCTCTCGCTCCCTCTCTCGCTCCTCTTGGATGGCAGCCAAGCCCCTTGTGTTTAAGTCCCCAGTACTTGAGTTGGAGTTGGGATTGTGGGGATTGTGACAGTAAAGCTTAGTGTGTGTGTGGACTGCAGGATTTGTAGGTTAGAGCAAGCAAGTCCAGAGGGGCTCAAGTTGAGGTGTAGGCTCCATGAGGGGTCCAGAAGAGAGTTATAAAGGATTATCAGGACAATGAACGGTTGTCAGTTCTGCTTCATCAGAGAGAAAAATAGGAGGATAACTGATAGAAATAGACTGTGGAACAAGAGATAAAACGCAGAAGAGCGACTCAGAGAGAGAAGACGAAGGTCTAGCAGTGATGTCATGGTGGAGTGAAGGTGGATGGGGGGGGTGCAGTGGTGGTTCTTGGGCGGGGATTGAGGTGGAGAGCTGGGCTGAGAGCAAGGCACTCAGTAATGTGAGAGTGCAGGGTCAGGACTGCAGAGTGTCTACCTGCCCTCCCCTGGGGCCCACAGCCCAGGCTATTATCAATCCCCTCAGTGGAGCCACAGCCTGTCATTATTCACTCACATGCGTACACACATACACACACACACACACACACACACATGTACACACACACACACAAACACGTTACTGCACAGCTTCATGAGGATTCACACACTGGCGCATGCACTTATTCACACACGAACACCATGAACATGGATCCACTAATTCCCTGTGCAGTCTGGTGCATAATGTATTCATAGGCAAACACATGTAAACACAGAAAGCAGAAGGGAACTAATAAAACAAAATCAGTTTTGTAAGGCCTCCATTAGAATGCATTTATCATGTATAAAATAAAGCCAATTATTTATTGAAGTAAGTCCCAGAGAAGAGAAAAGAATATTTTTTTTATTGAGAGCAGATTTCGTATTTTGTGCGACAGACAGTACTAAACTCCAAAAGATGTAATTCATTATCAATACGACAAACTTACACAGAAAGCCTTTATATTTTAGAGGCTGTAGCAAGCAAATTGGTGAGATTTTAATTGATTATTTCATTTATCCCAGTTGTTGCCAAAGAATTTTGTGATTTAACTCACTTAATTTTGTAAATGAATAAAAAATCAACCACGGACCCATCAACAGGTCTTGCGTTCATGTGAGAAGTGTTTTTTAAGAAAAAACAGTCCTAGTAACAAGCAGTAACAGTCTTACATCCATTTGTCACGGCTTTTTGCCTCCAAAATGTCTTTATTTATTAGTGGAGTCAGCACAAAGCTCAGTTAATCCCCAGAGGAAATGCTCTCAGATTTTAGCTTTTTTTGTACTCCCACCGGACAAGCTGGTCATGTTTTCATGTGTGCAGTGTTGACAGACAGTTTTTTGTCGTCTGCCTCCGTTGCTGCAGATGAGCATTGCTAACAGACAGGCAGAGCAGTACAACCTGTGCAAGCTTCAAAGGAGTCTTTCTTCTCTAAAAAGCAAGAGCATGAATTGCAACACAACAGTGTCCTGCCTGTGTCGTGTCTTGACCTTTGCAAGCTATTGACTGTCACAGGTTGCTCTGTTTTAGAGCAACCTGTGACAGTCAAGGACAAGTTTTGTGGTCTTATCTTTAATAAAGACCATAGAACAGTGATTTCATCTCAGCCCAGAGCTGTTTCAAACTAGTTTAACATTGGTAGGAAAATTTCAGTGCCAGAGCATTCAGGTGATTCGTTATCGATGACTTTGTGAAAGTTTATTCTTACCCAGCACCTGGCACATTCTTTATCTTAATTACTTACAGTCATTTTCAGTATCTGTTTCTGAGAGCCTTCTCTAAGTTTTTTGAAAAATCTAATTTTTGCATGGTAGTTGTTTTAAAAGTCTGCCTGCCTGAGATCCTGCAACATTACTCTGAGCATAGAGAAAAATCATAGATGTACTGAATGTAGCATGTGCACAGTTAAGATGTCTGGGAATGTATAATGTATGCATATAAAACTGCTTATTATATATATTCACAGAACATCATTAAAATGCATTTGATTTTTACATTTGCTGTATTATGCAAACAGATACATCTCATTTGCAACTTTGGATTGAAATAGTTTCAAACTGTTATAAAGATGTGAACTTTATGGCACAGCTTTAAAAATATGTCTACTTGTGCCCCCCACCCCTTGTTTTGGGCAAAGAAGTCTCAGGAAATCTTATTCTACATCTACAGTGCAAAAAAAGCTCATGAGGCAGTCATCATCCTGAATAAAAAACCCAGCAAAACAATTTTCCTACACAAAACCAACAGCATGTCACCGCTACTGCCTCGTGACTGTTTTTTCATCCCCTTGAACATAGAGTCTAAAATAGAGGGAAACTGTGTTGATGCCCTCATTGTGCTTTCTTGACTTTTCCCATGTGGAAATGTTTGGATTCGCAGTGTTGCTCAGATGTCATACGTGCTGTTAAATGAGTGTGATTGTGATAAATTGGGATGTTAGACAGGAATGACACACAGCCGAGATGGTAATGATCCTGTGTGTGTGGAGCAATCTTGAATGTCTGAAACGTAAATGCACATATTTAGGTCTGGAAAAATACAGGTATTTATTCAGGTGGGGCACCATTTTCTCTTGTTCAACCCCCATTTGGCCATCACTCCCCCATTGCTCACTATTACGGTAATCCAGGCTATGGTGTGGTCAATTGATTACATTAACCTGTTGAACACAGCTAACCTAAATGTTTCTCATTTGCACTAGTCTATACATGCTAAAGGAAATTGAGATTCTGGCATTCATCCTGAGGTTACAACTGGAGAGTTATTGATTCTCCTGATACAGGTTAAGAGTCAGGTGGTGAATGCTTCTTTTTAGGCTGTGGAACAGTTTCTGTGTATGTGGGTGTAGCTGCATCCTGCAGCTGGGAACCAGTGTTCTTACAAGCAGGGATGTGGTGGCATTTGTATAAATGATGTCACCACGTGCAGATGGAGCAGTCTGGGTGTTTGGATGGCTCCAGCTCTGAGCCACTAACTGTGACAGGACGTCTGTCAGGAGTTCCAGCTTAGCCCAGGCCTCATCTGTATATGTGATTTATTGATGTGGCTATGAGTGTGGATAGGCTTGTTGGTCCGCACACGCTTTTTTGGTCATCAAGGGGGAGTTTTCCCCCACAGAGCTTCCACCACTGTAGCAGTTTCTAAATGCGATCCTTGTCGTGCACATCTCATGTGGTTGTTATGACAAACATTATCCATTCATCATCACCGTCATTGTTATTCATCCATTGTATTACGTGAAGTGTGCTTGTTTAAAGTGCATCCAAAAACTTGCAAGATGCCACAACTTTCAACTGCAGCACGAGCCAGCCAATCAGTCTTTCATCTTGACTTTGTAGCTGCAGAAACAAAAAATAAACAAAGTTACAGAAACATTTGCTCTGAAATACCACAGAAGTGAAATTTATGAATGTGTAAAATAACTTGAGATGCAAGAGCACTTTTCTTTAGTGATCTCACATTGTTGAATTGCAATGATCCCAGGGTTCTTTGCAGTGTAATGCATTTTGTTGATAGCCTCTCCTCCAAACATGGTGCTGCAGCCAGCAGGATCAGGTCCATCAGTTCCATTAAAACTCAAAAGACATCAGGGACAGAGCTGGTTCTTTTTTATTTTTTTGCTTTTTTATTGATAATCAATATCTCCCTGGAAACTTCAGTTTAAAACATTTAGTAGTTAATGTTTTAAAGGTTATTTTAGTCAATAAGCCTGTTATGTGATATCTATTATCCCATTTAGTTTCCTGTTATATTTTCTAACCTTTTATATAGTGGTGTCTTTGTTTTAACCCCACCCTCCCCCATCAGATATATACGCACACACACACGACACACTCAAACTAGTATATGTATGCAAATATAAAGGTCTTTATCAATGCATATGTCAGCAATTGCACTATGGAGAGGGTTAAGCAGTGATTGATTTAATGCTACTCAGTTTTAGATATTTAAAGTAAAGGTTCTTGTTTTACATTAATATGAAACATTTAATATTAAGTGATAGCAAAAAGCATAGTATAAAAATATAATGTATATCTGTTTAGTATTAGATATATATTTTATTTAGTGTTTGCTTCTTTATTGTCATGACAAATGAGAAAACTCCATCTAAGGGCCACAAGATGCAGCTGAAAGTGCTGGAAGACATCTCCAAAAAATGGACCTTGAACTACAACTTTTTTGTTTGTTTGTCAAACTGCTATTTCCGAGGTCAGGAATCAACCGTCAAGCTCAACAAAGTTTTTGCCACGTCTGTAAACAATTCTAAACCCACCTGTGAATGATTTGTCGTGTATATAAACAGCTGAGGGTGGCGGCGGCAGATGCGTTAGATTTTGTTATATGATAAAGCAAAGAATAATGATAGCAGTTATCTTAACCTGAAGTTCTCTGAATGTCTGCATGTGCGTGTGTGTGTCTTCTCAGGCCTGTCCCTGGCTCCTTGTCCTCATTGCTGCACCTACGAAACAGACAGAGACAGCCTCTGCCAGCCTCCATGCCTGGAACCCTGCCAGACCCGACCATGCCTGGCTCCTCCGCCGTGCTGATGCCTGTGAGTGCAACAACGCCGAGCACAGAGCTCAATCCCTCACGACTGCACTCACACATACAGAGGCAAAGTCACTTGATCATTTGTGACGAGAGTGTAAATTCAGACTGCACATAAACCACACAGGTTTGCAGTTTGGGATGTTTTCTGTCACCATTAAAGTGATTTACCATAGTCTATAAGGAGTTCATCTCCTGCAGAAATGAAGGATTTCACCATAAGACTTAATTGTAATTAAACCAAAAAGATTTAGAGGACCCACACTGGGAAGCGAGGAATGATAACAACCCAGGGAAAGTTCCTCGTATCAGGATTCTAATGATACAACACGTGTTCTCATTGTAACATAAGACAGCCTGTGTTTATGGTATTGAAAAAAAGCCCTCCAATGTTTATTAAATTAAGAGCTAAGCGATTTTAGGGAAGATTGACGGTTCAGGAAAGGGGTGCAGGTTTGGGTGATATTTTTACACAAAACACACTTAGTGCAATTAAGGCTGTGTGTCAGGTTCTCAAACTGAGTCTCTGTGGATTAGGGAGGGGAGCGGGGGTCGGGCAAAGGAGGGGTGCAGAGGGGACATTCCCCATGGAGACCAACACACCAACTTGACTTAAGCAGCTGGGAGGCCAGAGCAGCTCACATATGTATGCATACAGACGCTCACACAAAGGCTTGTTCTTTCCTGTATGTACTGCTCAGCGAACACTGCTCACATAATCACCCTGTGCAAGTGACCTCTCACCCCTGTCAGCTTACCCAGCTGATTTCCACACATTTGGGTCCCAATACATGACAACACTGACCAGGGTTACTCACAGGCAGCAGTAACCCCACACACAAACAGATAGATTCTAATGCATTTATACTACTCACAACTTGCTCACCTTACTAACACATCCTGCACCAAG
This sequence comes from Acanthurus leucopareius, assembly GCA_029814765.1. Lineage (NCBI taxonomy): Eukaryota > Metazoa > Chordata > Actinopteri > Acanthuriformes > Acanthuridae > Acanthurus > Acanthurus leucopareius. The sequence continues at coordinate 5,829,052 of JAQMCX010000057.1, read as the reverse complement.
AGGGATGAGGTTTTATATGTTAGTCCGTCTGACACCGACCACACTTTATCTGAAACATACACCCCTGTTGCACTGGCTTCCTGTGTTAAGTCCCTCCGTGCTGGCTTCCTGTTGTGGGTCAGCTCCAGTTATCATCACACAGAGCTGTGCACAGGGCAGCCTGTCATGTGAAATCAGGCTCTCATGCTCTCTGATCTCATCCCCTGTAGTCTACTGTGCAGGAAGATGAGTTTGACGCTTTCAAATGCCAAATCTTCTTTTGTGTGAGCGATAATAACATCTTGTGAAGACATAAAAATGGCCATAAATAGCATAGCTCAGAGTTTAACAGCAATTTTTTTTTAATTTATCTTCTGAGAAGAAATTTTGAAATATGGGAATAATATGTCTATGTTTGTGAATTTGACTGTTTTCATGGTGTTGTAACCTTCAGATGGAGAGACAAATGTCCATGGGCTCCAATATGATGGGTATGCAAGGACCCACCCACAGCAGCTCCTGCTCTTCCACTCACATTCCCTCCATGCACTCAGAAGCCAAGCTGGTGAGTATATGCATGAATTCACATGGATATGTACACATTTATGCACACACATACACAAGTGCACATACTCCAGCTCAAAGTGTTGCAACCTCTTTTTTCCACTGGACTGTGCCAGCAAAGCTGTGCTTTTAGGTCTGTGTGGATTTCATCATTTGGTGTGTAATCAAAGCTGTGTCTGAACCTGCCAGTGCAGCGCTGGAGACTGTGGCTGGAATAAAGGGCCCTTTATGTGGCTGTGGCTGGGTTGCCCATTGACTGCCTGATGTATATCTTAATGTACAGAACATGTTCTGTAGGTCCTGCAACTTGTTAGCACTAGTTTAACACAGCAGGGAAAAAATCAAATGACCTCATCCTTCACAAAGCAGGCAGTTAGAGCAGTGGGAATGAGATGGAGCTGAGCAGAGAGAGACAGAAGGGAGACAGTTTTGAAAGTTAAATAAGTGTAGAAGACTGAAAACGTTGAAACTATTCTCTTGGGCCAACTTTGCATGATAGTACTGCTCGCTTTGATGCCAATGACTGACAGCCTAACTTTGATTAATACCAGTTACACGCTGGGTTATATGGAGTGATAAATGCTGGAGCAACATGACCATCAGTCCACCTTTGTTTTCAGAATTCTAAAAAAGGAAGAGATTCCACATTTATAAAAGCAAGTGTCATGACTTGGATATCAAAAAATCACCAACTATTGGCTCCTCTCTGTGTTTGGACAGGTTCACTGATAGCTGAGTCTGCTGGAGAGAAATATTTTTGTGAGGAGAGAGAGAAAGAGAGAGAGGAGGTAGCAGAGGTCATTAGAAGAGTTATTGCTCTGATAGAGGAGAGCGGGAGCATTCCCAGGGCATTTAATTCTCCCTCTTCCTCCTGCTCTCTCAAGATTGATCGTCTTTGTAGTCCTTTGAATCTCTTCAACTGTTCCTATGGTAACACGCTGGGGTAACACAATATTAGTGTATTAAGCTTATCTCTCCTCTGGCGGTCATCCAGACACATCTTACTCTTTTTTTCTCCTCCTATCTATGTAATTGAATTGTAAATGCTCTGTTAGGCCTCCCATAAACATATGCAGTCACTAAATGGCTACAGGCCCCTGGACCATGCAGCTTTCTGGTTAGTTGGCCATTCAAGCACGAATGTGGATCAATCGAGATTCTGATCCCTGATGTCTGAACGCAACTGATGGAATTCCATGATTGTGGACAGAAAGTGAGAGACTAATTGTGTTATCAGGGTGCGATCTCCAGCAAGGGTTTCATAAGCATAGACGGGGTCTCTAATGTCTGTAATATCCTCGCCCGGGCCAGGTCGATAAATACGGCCTCGCTATCGGATAACTGGGCCATGATCAGGCCCATGTGTCCCCTGCGACGTTCTCAATCCGGCTCTAATCGCATTACCCCAACCATGTTGACTTTCCGCCAATGGGAAATCTCCGCACTGTAACCCCACACCCCCGAGGCACGGACCTGGATGCACTCTTTTTGCTCAACGTTTACATTGTGAGAGTGTAGAGAGGGACTGAGTGGAACTTTGATAGACATGAAGGAAGTAGATAGACAGGCAGAGTGAACTGGGGAGTTGAAAGACGAGAGACAGTATCGATATACTTAGACACCAAACAGTGAGCGAGAGTGAGAACTTGGAGGAAATTCTGTGGAAGTGACATGAAAGGACTTCTGCAGGACCCAGTTTACTTTGCCCTCTGCATTTGTGCATGCATGCACGCCAAATTGTGTGCTTGTGATTGTTTGATATTTTGCGGTAACTGAGGGCCTCGGTAGCAGGATTAACCCTCCCCTGTCAGAGAAAGCATGCCCAGAGCCTGGGCTAATGAAGGCTAATTGATTTTGTGGTGGGCCAGAGCAGCAGGGAGGCCTGTCTCTGGTGTAAATAGTTAATGAGCCAAAGAACTGCTGTGGCCCCTTGGGGACTCATATCTCGCTCTAAGCTCTCTGTTTGTGCTCTCTGGGCCAATGACTGTATCTGCATCAGAGCCCGTCTTTGTTCTCCTCTATCTCTGATTTTCTCCTTAAGTGCTATCTTTTAAGTGGTACAGCAGAGCTTGATGGTGTAGTAACTGTTTTCTCTTATTGCTTTTAGCTTGTTGTCTGGGAGTGTTGCTGAGATTGGAGTGTTTTATTAGTTTTGGTTCAAGTGTTTTTCTTCTTGTGAAGGACTGAATGCTCATGGTGACGGGTGTGGTTGTGTTCTGCTCTGTTGTGGTCTGGGGAATAGAATGGTGCGTGTTGTGTGCTGGAGGTTGTGGGATAGTTGACCCTCGCAGCGTAGAGGAAACGGTGCAGAGAGCAGGCCAAGTTCCACAGCATGCCTGCCAAAGCATTACATCAACGCTCAGAACCAGTTCTCCACAGGGCCTCGCGAACAGGCACGCACACAAACACACACACACACGTGCACTGAGTGCTCTAGCTCTGTGTCATCCTCCTTGCACGGTGTCACATAGTTAGACAGCCACAGACATTTATACACATGTGGCCTGTCAGGTACTTAAAACAAGTGACAAATGAGATGTACACACATGCAAAGAACGCATTCATATATATGGAGCAGGGGTGGAAAGAACTCTTGAATATTAATACACAAATGAAGTTCTTTTACTGTAAATTACCCTCAGTCAAGTTAAATTAAAATTACCTGTGTAAAAAAATACTTTTGATAAAATTCAAAAGCAATAAAGCTCTTAAAAATTACTTTCAAAAGACTCAACAGCAATGTCTCCTTACCTGATTATGCAAAATAATCAACAAACCTTGCTTTGAGTAGTTTAATGCAGGAACTTCTTCCTTTCTACTGAAGCGTATCCACCAACTGCATGAATCTCCTCATGGACAAGACCCCATGCTCATGATAGCACAGGACTTCACTAAGACTCCCTTTTCATTTCAGCTGTGATGTTTGGCACCTCAGTGGTGCAAGGTGAGCTAGCAGTAGATGTGCACTCCATTTGTGCATTAATACAGTTGGTGGATATAGTTTGGCAGAAAGACAAAAGTTTCCACATGAAACTGCTCACAACACAGTTTCTGGATTACTTTAAGCAACAATGTCATGATATTTGGAAGGAGACGTTGCTTTTGAATATTTTCTTGTTTGCTGCTTTGGGCACCACAAGCTGATTATCATCTAATTCCATTATATTCAAGAGAAGGAAGGCACCTCTATAGTAGATGTCTTCAATACTCAGCAGCAAACACCTAAACAATTGATCAAAAAAACACTACAGCTTAGAGGTATCTGTGTATTTTTGATTTGGATTACATTGTCCCTTTAAAATGGTAAAAAGGAGGGGGTGGAGGAACGATAGGAGGAATGATTTCATATACCGATTAGATAAAAAATACATTTATTCTACAAATGTCAATCATTAAACACATATTTCAAAGCAAAAGAGAGCTTCAAAGTTTTTGCACAATGTGTGGTGCATACACACCTTATCTCCCAAAAAGAGAGGCTGTCATTGCGTTGGTTAAGGTTTTTAACTACTTCAAGCTAAATAAGAGCTCTGTTATGAATGTGCAGCATGGATTATTGTCAAAAAGGTCCCACACACCACAATGAGCATGTTAGCATTTAGCATGCAAGTCAGATCCAGCCAGCACTTCCACATCACAAGTTCTGATCTACCTAACCAACTATACTAGCTGGATGGTGCATTAAAGCGATGATCAGTTAAGGTACATGTGTCCTTTTTTTTAACCTATGCCATGTACAATAATGCTAAGTTTAATCTATAATTATGTAACTCTTTATTAAAATGCATTGTTGTACTATTCCCAAACTGCTAAGGGGTGATGTAATTTTTTACCTCTACCCTTGAAGTATATATGTACATACAGTAGTATATAAACAGACATGTCTATACATGCAATGTTTTTTTCTATGAAAACATTCCTCTCCTGTTTGGATTTGTTTGATATCTTTGTTTGCATGATGAAAGACATTCATTATCACTTCTCATCTGTTACAAGGAAAGCCCAAACAAGCCCTTATCAAACAGGTTCTAAATAACATCTGCCAGTGCCAACTATGGGACATGACTCAGCTCTTGTCAGTAGGACCTATTTTTTAAGTACTGGAATTCTGCATTGTTTTTATGTCCCTTTTAAATGAGCTCCATGTTTTCCATACATCCCGCTCGCCTGCTAATTTCAGACAGAGGGCCCGCTGTATGAAAATGTGTTATTTATTATCTCCAATTATCTATTGTTTACATTGTTACTAAGGACAATAAATTTGTCACTAAGCATCAGGCTAGGTGCTGAGTTTTTTATGAGGTAAACAATACTATATGTTCCTTCACTGCAGCTCTCTTGGCTGTGGAGCTGGCACTAGATGGGTGGATGACATAATTCCTGGCATGCTCTAAATGTACTCCTTTTTACTTGAGGAGGGAAAAAAACAGTGCGTCTCTTAAAGAAACATTTCATAGGACACAGGAGAACCAATAATCAAAGTGTTTCTGTAGTTTTTTACATTTCATTTACACAACGCTTACTGTTCTCATGTTCGGTATAGTTACTGAATTGCTACAGGCATTTGGGTTAATAGGCTTGAAGATCAAATTCTGCCCTGAATGGCAAACAAGGGAAAATTATGTGCATATTTTACTTAGAAATTCAAAGAAAAGAAAGCTTCTGAAACACTCACATATGTGTCAGTTTTCAAGTCAGCTACACAGTGATTGATTGAGCGATTAGCTCAGCATGAAGTCATTTGTAAGCAGTTAAACCATTAATTTACATGGTAACCCTATTACATGTTCCATTCATTGTCCTCCTCCGTAGTAGGGGAGCACCTCTGGCTATACCTCTTGTTGTGGGGAGGAGCAGCACACACAATAGGAGTCTAACTCCAGGTTTTGTAAGCAACATCTGTATGAATAGTGGCATTGTCAGGGTATGATGTCATTGGAGAGGGACGGTGAGCTAAGAGCACAGCTGAATCTTCAGGCTGCTTTGCTGAGCTCTAACATATGTGACTGTGTACTGTATATGTTTATACAATACTCACGTGTATGCTGAAGATGTTTGTGTGCAAATAAGTCAGTGCATTGGCACCCTCTCTGAGGGAGAAAAAAAAACCCTTCTGTGGACTAACTTGACAAAAAAAGTTAAGAGTTTACTCAAAGTATTTGATACACATGTGTTATGTATAGTGGGGTTAGTTAGGTAAACATGTGGGTTTGCTATAAACAGCAGTCAAACAGGGACACAGAACCCAAGACATGAGGGAAGATTTGCTGAAATACAATCTTTCACAGAGAGAGTGGTCAGTGTCAGTGTCTTGGATGTAAAAAAAAAAGCTTTCCAGATGATGAACATATGATGTTTCTCCTTACTGCTATGAAGGCGAGTAGTTTCAGCAGAGCAAAGTGCTGGACTGAGGAGCTGCGGGATTGATTTAAGTCTGCCAGTCTATCAGTGTTGGATTCAGACCGGGGGGGAGGGCTCTCCTGCTGCTCTCACTGTGTGTGTTGCCAGTTCCAAAAACTTTGGTTTGTCTGAACCACACTGACACATGCTGTATGTAGTAAAAGTAAAATTAAACTAACTGGACAGACTGTGCTCTAAGATGTTATGCTTCTCATTTGTCAGGCTTTGTTAGCCCTATTCACCAATAGGATTTTTTTTGTAGTAATGAACTACGTGCTCAGTCACAGTTGCACTATTTATATGTGCTGCTTTTCTAGGTTAATTTAGCTCCATACACAACACTTTAAAACCCAAAAATAATATGAGGCCATACATATTTGCTAAACATGTTAAATTGCGTTATCTTTTTCTTTTTTATATTCTTTAGTAGCACTTAATGCAGCAAACATTAATAATGATCAAGTAAGTTGGAGACCTAGAGAAGCAGAAAAATATTACAGTGAAGGCCAGAAGCCTCTGTCATTGTCTACTATAAAGTTGTGCAGTTGTAATCTGAAGTTAAACCCAATGCCAGGAACAGGGTGTTGAGCTGTTCAGAGGAACATCTGCACCAGGTTTATCCAGCACCACTGCGTCAGTCAAAAGGGGATTGCCGTGAATGTGAATGTGTGAAGAAGTAAAAAATATGAACAAAAGTAACTCCTGTTAGAACTTTTTGATTGAAATATGTGCAGATAAAACCTGAGCAACTGACTAGTTTATGTCAGTTGGAAGAAGATAAAAAGCAAAGAAACTTCCACAGCTAAAAAGTTCAAAGTTCACATTTTAAACCTAATATACAGCAAGGTCTTTTAAGGACTGTGAATACCGGTATATTTATATTTAAGTGGTTACATCTGTGTATGCTTGTATGCCTAACCCTCTACATGTCTGTGTGTGACCATGTGTGGGTGGGGTTATGGGTGAGGATGGCAGTTGTGGCGCAGGGTGTCGCATCTGTTTGTCTTTGGATGACCGCGTGTTGTTATAGCTGTGCTGATGGGAGGTGTATGTGAAGGCCATTTGGTCATGGTTCAGGGCTTGTGAATGGGACGCGACTCCGATAGAGCCAAGCTTGGGTAAACCAGCTGCCATCATCGCACGGGCCAGACTGGACTGGTCCAGCCACCATGAGCCCCCCTGGAGCCTGAGCAGCGAACGAGACGCTCACTGAACTCCAAAATAACTTCTCAAACATCAGAGGAATGACTGGAAAAAGTCTTTTGGGTCAGAGATTTTTAATTTGATAAAGTATAGTCAGTATTGACCAGTCAGGTCTTTATCTCATCTCTAAAACCAGTTATTGTCTACAGTTTATACCCACTTCTGTTTTCTAGACGTCCTTGTTTTGTCCTCAGCACAGTAATGAAAGTTAACAGCCGTCCTCTTTTTATATTTCTTCTCTCTGACAGGAGAATAGATTGCTGCTTAGTGTTGGAGCACAAAAGGAATCCTGTGCCCAGAGGTGTCTTAACTAAGTGCAACTTTAATCCAAATGTAGATAAATATCTTAAAAATTGTTCATACATTTGTTATCACAGGACAGGGTCTATATGAAGAATTTAAACACAAATAGAAACACTGATTGAAATTTACATGTAATGGTGAGTGTCAGGGAAGGGGGAGCTGAGCCAGAATACACAAGCATATAATCTTTGTTATTTTAAGCATCTTTAAAATTATGCAGTCATCACAATTCCATTCACTTCTATTAGCATGATCACTCATAATTTGCTTGTCACTTTTTATGCCACAAAATAAGACATATGTTTGTGTTTATTACTGTATTCATGCTCTGTCTGTCTCTCTCACTCTGAGGCATTCTCTGTATTCAAGATTGTAGCAGTGGGAGTAGTGATAACCATGTAGGCTGCAGCAGAGCAGGGCTTTTCAATAGAGGGAACAGTGGGGATATACAGACCAGAGTCAGAGGCCCATCCATTAACTTGACAGGGTGGAGAAGCTGCCAAGAGTATGAGCGCATGCTTTGGAGCATGCTCCTTAGTGGGCGTGTATCTCGCTGCGCCCAAACTGCCACGGTTCCTCCGAGCACTACCAGTGCATTGGGCCCTGGATGAACAGCCGGTCTACGTCCATCTCTCCGTCTGTGTCTGCAACCACAGGGAGGCTGTGTTCGGCACAGCTCTGATCAGCTTGGCCCCGAACCTGAGAGAGGAGAGAGGGGGCGACATTACAGCCCACGGCTCCCATCAGACTGTCTGCCTCGCCATTCCCTGAGGAAATCAGTTTAACAGTCCCCAGCTCTTGGCAAGCAGAGGGAGAGGGGGTGGAGGAACAGGGAAGAGGTGTGTGTGAGAGAGAGAGAGAAAGAGAAAGAGAAGGGGGGATGTTACTGCCTCTCTGGGCAAGAGGGAAATCTAATAAAATTCAACTAATGGGGGTGTGGAGTTTTAGGGCACAGGGAGTGGGTTTTGCAGACAGGCACTGGTGGGTCGTGGTGGTGGTGGAGATGAAGAGGATGGAATTAGATCCTCTGAGTGCTTGGCAAAGCAGCAGAGCCAAACTCCTGCTTTCAACTGCAGATGGTGAACCCATGTTGGGTTTAGAGTGCGAGTTAGGGGGCCTAGGCCCACAAAAAATGCTGCCAGGAAAATTACAGCCATAATATATTATGCAATTAGAAATGTCGTGTGCTTACACATGATCTCTGTACTGGTGTAATGTTAACAAAAGGCTGACAGAGACAGACAGAAGCTTTGAGTTCTCTCTACGGGCTCTTTAATTTGGAGCAAGAGATCTTCATTTGAAACTGCGATCTTTTTGCACTTAAACGATGACTCCACAGACTGGCTAAATCTTTCTAACATGCTGTAAGGCGCCAGAGGGCCACAGGTCCCCTGATAGTACACTGCTCCACTTTTAAGGGGAATAAAAGTGCTCACCCTGACCTCAGTGAGTTTGATTTACCCATCCTGAGGCAGGCGTGGTCTCCTTTTGTACCTGCTCCTTGCTCTTGCTTCCTCCGCCCAGGGTTAATAGATATGAAGTCATCTGGTGAGGAGAAACCTGAGTGTGTTCTCAGGATGTGCCCAGAGCACTCACAGGGACATCACTCAAAGCCCCCCGTGTCAAAGAGGAAGCAGCCATTAATAAATATCATTAATGGGTGATCACCTGGTGTCCCTGAAACCACATAAACGTGAGATACCTAAAAAAGGAGTGGTAGTGGAGAGGTCAGAGGGCAAAGGTCTGAGAGGAGACACCTCCCCTCTGGGCAGAAGATGGCTGAATCAGGGATTGTGTTTTCACAATGGAAAATCAATAAGCTTACTACTTTAAGTACACTTACAGAATGCATGAAATGTAGCATCAAATGCATGTTATTATATGTATACACTGAGTCCTAGCTTATAGATTTATCCAGGATGCAGCTGAAATATCTTTATGGTGTCATGGACAGCTCATCCTCTTGTTGTGTCTTTGCTGTGTATTCCAGTTTTAAACAACAGCAGAGCAGACAGTGGTAGGACAGACTGTGAGCACCCTGTTCTGCCACAGGCTAACACCTGCATTGATTTAATGACTGTTTTCTGTAGCGGCCATGTTTCTGCAGGAGAAATGCATATGTATGTGTGTGTGTTATTAGAGTAAAATGCATGTGGTGGTTAAGTCGTTGTGCTTAGCACAGTCTGGGGAAATACAACCATGTGTTAAAGAGTCATTAGGGAGCTGATGAAGGTGTTTAAGACTCACAGCCTGCTCATCATCGCTCTGCTAACGTCCTGTAGTTGCGTCACTGTGGTTCTGGATACAAAGACTTAAGTTTTGGCCGGGCTTGTTTAACCGAGCTGGAGTCTCAACTCCAGATGGAGCAGTAGCAGACACTTGTGCGGAGATAGCTTCAGGAATAAGTTTTTTTTCTCTGTAAGGGTTTTCTGTTCTGACACCATTTGAGCTGTGGCTTTTTGTTTAAACTCTGCTGTTTATTGTGAGTATGCTGGTTTATTACCCTCCATTTATCAAAGTGGTCTATTGTCTTTTCTCACTTTATGTTCTTTTATCTTCTTGAGCTGGTGGTGATGTGGAAGAGACTTTAATTAAGATATCTGAATTAATTTTGTTTAATTAAGATAGCTGTTTTGATTTAAAGATGTTCATGTAATTAATGTTACTGTATTTTGTAAAATAAGATCTTTGTCTTGATCTTAACTACATGCATCATGTTAGTTCTTCAATCTTCAATCTTCCACTGTCCTTTTTTTTGTCTCTGTCCTGTTTATGACTATCAACACTAGGCTTTTCGAGTGGCCCCTCAGCTCTTTGACCTGCCTCTGTACTCTGACACTCCTGATCCTCTTCGGATGCTAGCTAATTCAATTAATAAACAGATAGCGCTGTGCTGCCAGCTGGAAAGCTCAGAAAGACACTGATAAATGAGCACTTGCTGTCTTGAGCTGATGGTGTGTGGGGAGGAGACTAGAGCCATCTAATCTCCCTCCACCCCTGATCTCTCTCTCTCACAGTGTCCCCCTTCACCTCCCTTTTTACCCTCTCTGTCCTTCTCTCCTGGCGCCTGGTTGGCAGGGAGTCAGGCAGCCCCAGATGAGCATCTCACCCACATGCAGACATCTTTACTAGGGCCTCAAAAACACAGTGCAGAGGTAGACAGGCGGCCAGCAGAATCCTCCTGCTCATTCAGCTGATAGTCTGCTCCATGACTAAGTGGCAGGAGATTGTCAAGCTCTGATTGGTTTTCTATTTCACAAGAGGGGTTGGCCTCACCTCTGTCATGCTGACTGACATGCTGAGGGCTGAAGGAAGTGTGTTTAGTCAAAATTCATCCTGTGATACACGGAAGATGTCACACTGGTGATTGTGATCTGTAAGCTTTTTAAAATACATTTTCTATTCAAGTTGCATGTCAATTAGCTGTTTGTTATTTCTGTGTGTTTATACCATGTGCAGATAGATAGATATCCAGTACTAATCTGTAGAATGTAAGGTACTGTTAATACTAACAACACGTTACAACAAGTCAGAGGCTTTCTTCTGACACTTGTTACCCTCAGTAAGTCTCAGTATTACTGTGATGCTCTGGACAGCTGCAGACCTGCTGTGTGTGAAAGTGGTATTTTAACCCCTGTCTTGTTGGCCACAAAGAAGGGCTGTGGCTCCTGAAAATTATTGCTGCTGAGGCTGTAGCGAAGGTGATTTGCAGGGTTTAGAGTTTGATTGGATGAGTAAAAACAGTGAGAGAGAAATTTTAAATTAAAGCTGATATTAATGTAAAACAGAAAAAAAGGCAGTCATGTAGCTCCAGAAGTGTAGCACTACTTTACTATGTCAGGCATCCTTTGGTTTGTCAAGCAGAAACTATACTCAGCCAAAACAGGCTGGGCAAGGTCATAATTTCGCTTCGCTGGTTTCATGTGTATCACATGGTCTGGGTACGGAGAGTGAAGTCAACAAAAACAACAAGACTAGTGAATTCTCTCACAAAACATATGTATTTATAATTTGTAAATATAATGAAAGCCAGAGGGGTTTCCTCTTTGACTGTTACACTTGTAAAATGATTAATTTTACTCTGTGTCCTCCCTTGTGGTAAAAGACTTTCCACTCATGGGCGTTGTGAGGGAGGAGTGGAGGGCCTATGTTGTGGTCCGGTCATGTCCTAGCATAGTGATCCAGACCAGCTGGATGCCATTCCCTATGGGAATCATGAATGTGAAGGCTGTTAAAAGATATGGAGCCCTGGACACAGTGTGGACTTACTGACAGCAGCTGGGGGAAGGGGGAAGGGAGCAGAGGGAGGAAAGAGAGCACTGGGAAGGAGAATAAAAACTTTGTGGAATTCACAACAGTAGCCTTTAGTTGAATGCTTTTGTTGTCGGTTTCATTGCTGACGTTATGCTAAAAGTGACAAGTTTAGACTGAGTGTGAGACTAGACTTCAGTGTTTGTGTTACAGTATTTTCTCACATCAGCAGCAACTCTTTGAAAAAAGATGAACATAAATCAAAGTTTAACATTCTCAGCACTCTCTTAGCCTGTTAGTCTTAAAGCAGGTCAAAAGTAAATACGCTGATTCAGACACTATTTTTTTTAATTTTTTTTTTTGTCTAGGTTTGTTTGAAACCAATTAAGCCTGAAGACATATTTTGGCACTTGTATATTTGCATTAGGATTTTTTCCTGCTCTTGCGGTTGTCTTTATGTGATGCCTAGAAAAACAGACTCTTGAGGAGAGGTGCATTCAGTAAACATGTGGGATACAGGCTCGCCTTAAGAGAGCCACTCTCTGGTCTTTCTCACAGGTCGCTCAAAGACACCAGCTCAGTCAGGGCTAAGTAGACCTCACAGTTAAAGCATCAAACCTCCTGCTGGGTCAACAGCAAGAGGCAAGAGAGCAGTCTGGGCTCACTCCTTGCCAGCAAGCTCATCAGGCAGACATCCAGACACATACACAAACACGCACACACACACACACACACCCAGATGCATACACACACATGTGCAGTGAAGAGAGAGGCTATTAAGAATATGAAGAGGAGGGACTGGTGGGATGACAATCACAGAAGGTAAAGCAGGAGACAAGACTGAAGGAGACACAGAGGACAACCTAAGTGGCTTTGATTTGTTCTCCTGACATATGGATTTATGGAGCCATACATCATCTCCTTGTCAACACATGAAACTGCTTTGTTACCGTTGATAATCAGTAAACTGACAGATAAAAGAATTAACACACTTTTATCAAAAGAAATAAGAAATTATGTTAAACTTAATGTTTGGTTTCTGTTTTGTCCACTCAGAGACTGAAGGCTGCACTTTCACACCACCCGGGTGCCATCTCCAACGGCAACATGAACTCCATGGGCCATATGATGGAGATGATGTCATCGCGGCAGGAGCAAGGCACCCACCATCACATGCACCCGCACCAGCACTTGCAAGCCCCTCCTCATGCATACCAGCACCACGGCCATCACCACCACAACCAGGGCCACGGCGGTGGACACCATCACCCGCAGGGACACAACCCCCATCACAACTCCCACAATGCCCACCTTCATCCTGGGCACCCACACCAGACCTCACCGCACCCTCCAATGCACTCTTCTTCACATGTAAGCAAAGCAAATTCCCTGCGGAGCCAAAGCTTTTAGGATAGCCCAAAGGCAGAGCCACAAGTTCAATAACACATTAACTACCCTGCACATTAAAACCTCTCCTACAGCTAGATAACACTGTATAGGTACCATGACTAAAACAAGACAGCACTTTAGTCACTCTTTGAGCAGTTTTAAAGGCAGCTTTTAGTGGTTTAGTATAGAAGTATAGCTGAGATGATGCTTCAAATTCACAGTACGGTAATGAGCGAACACATTTTCCCTTGCTGCAGCCATAATGCCAAGTAGTTTCCTGGCAACCATCTCAAAGGTAATTTTTTCCTTTGAGGTTGGTCAGCTACAGGTCAGTGTCGGACGCCTGCCATAAAAGGAAAGGGTCATGAAGAGGCCATAAATTGGCCTTTATAAAAGATGCTTAGGACTGTCTTTTGAGAGCTATGCCCCATGCCATCCTTCACTGCCAAGCTGCTATTACGTGGCCACAACACGCTCCAGGTACAGAAGAAGTTTTATAAATGTTGTCTTGACGATGAACAGACAGCCTGAGCTAACAGTCCTGGAACATCTCAGCCTCAAATATATTTTGTTGAATGTTTATTGAAAATTTTAAAAGTATAGCTTACAGTATTTAAAATAACATAATGTGAGACACTTTGTCCTTGCATTGTTTTACGCCTGCTGCGGTGCCAAGCTTTTTGGATGAAGGACAGTGGGACATCAAGAAATGCAATTCACTGTATGTTCCAAATGTATCATTAAGGTATTAAAACAACACTCAATGTAGACGTAGTGGCCATTAAAGCAGCTTGTATTTTCCATGGTTCTTATAAAAATGGTAATGATGTGAAGACTGAAAACATTTGACCTTGCCAAGTATATGTCGGGATTTGTCAGTGCATGTACGGTTTTAGAAACGAGTCTTTTGACTGTGTCTGGTGGCGTTTGTCTGAGTGGAAGTGGGCGGTGGAAAACTGCCTCCTGACACCTCTTTAACAAGGTGGGCAGGCTGGTGAATCAGCCCAGTCACTCACTCTGTCACTCCTGACGCCCACAGCCCGGCTCAAAGGCACGTGTCACAACCAGATGTTGTTTTTGGGGAAACTGCCAGATTTGAAATAGCTGCAGGAGGTAACGTATAGATGCTTGTTTGAGGCTTTGAAGCCGGTGAAGTAGTTAGTGCAGATAGGCGACTGGCTGTTTTCCAGGTGTGTCAGAATGGTTACACATCTGGTCAGATGGTGGCAGACACTCATCAACTGATCCCCCCCCTCCTGCTTCATGTTTCAGATGTCACCTGCAACCCAGCAGATGCAGCCCACACAGACGCTGCAATCCCCGCCCCCCAGCGGCGGGCGGCGCAGGCGGGTAGTGGACGAGGATCCTGATGAACGTCGGCGGAAGTTCCTGGAGCGGAACAGAGCAGCAGCAACGAGATGCAGACAGAAGAGAAAAGTGTGGGTGATGTCATTAGAGAAGAAGGCAGAAGAGCTCACTCAGACCAACATGCAGCTTCAGGTATTCAATGAACGTGAGATGATAAAAACCTGCAATAGCCCTCTTACCTTCTAATTATATTTACAGCACCTCTGCCACTCACAACAGCAAGGGGTTTCACACAGTAGTCATCCAGTCCACAATCAAAACCACTAGTTGACTACTGTGCATTGTTGGAGACTAATCATTCATTTGTGATTTTAGCACAGTGCAATAATGAAGCAGTTGCAGTGCATCTACAGTAGAAGTGCAGCTGTGGGCAGCTGTTGACATGTCATAGTTGTCATGCGTGACTTAAACACTGTACAGTGCAGGGCGTTAAAACAACAAACATGCCGCAAGAGCAAGAAGCAAAAAGAAATATGGCTGCACGTCCCCCTGCTTGACTACTATCAACAGAGGATTTTACCATAGCAGACTTCAGTTTGTTTAAACAATCATTTTATGCCACATTAAATAACAGAATTTGAGGTATTTCAGAGATGGAAAAGCTCTGATATGCTTGTTAGGAGTTTAGTTGAATCAGATCACGGCTCATTTCTAAAGAACCAGTAAAGGATTTTGCTATTTCACCCACTCTCAGGTTGCTCCATTTCATATCAGTTGACCCATTACAGATTGTTTCTGAGACCTTTTTAAAGAAATGTAATTGTTGTTATTGGGCAGAAACAGAATATATATCTATGCTGATTAACTGACTAGTCAACTACTTTTTTGGAGAAGTCGATGACTAAAATGCAGGAATCATGCCCTACAGTCAGCATGTATTTTTGACTGAGTTCCTCATTAATAGCTTAACAATATCCTGTTTTGCACCAGAAGTAATGGAAATAAGTTTAATTGCTTTAAGTACGAGTTCCAGTCCATCACTGACAAGATCAATTAAATGTTGTCTTTTGGATAGTTTTGACAATGTTTCATACATGTTTCATAAATAACATCTGCACTTCCTGCTTTTCAGAATGAAGTGACCATGCTAAAGAACGAGGTGACCCAACTCAAGCAGCTTCTTCTCACACACAAGGACTGTCCCATCACCACTATGCAGAAAGAGTCCCAAGGTTACCTCAGTGAGTAGCTCAAACATAATCATAGACTCACACACACATACACTTGGGAATATGACCAAAAACACACCTTCATTTATGTGCCTTAGCCCTACAGTGCAGACTAGGAAAATGCCTGTTAGTTGCGTTGCCAGAGGAAAGGTTTAAACTTTATAAACTGAACTGTGATGGACACACAGTGACTGCCAAGACTCTTCGCTCCAGTGTGCCAGTATCCAGCACCCACGCTCACAGCAAGACTCTTCCTTTCACACAGGGGTGTTGCACGCTGGTAGCTAGCCTGGACTGGGAGTTGGTAGTCTAAATCCCACATGAGACCTGTTTTTCCATCTGACAGCACCTCTGCACACAGAGGCAGCCGAGACTCAACGTGAGAAAGACGTCACAGGCTGCACATTGGCATCCAAACTCTCATGGATGTCCCAGGATCTCACCGATTATTATAGTGTGCCTCGGCTCGGCCCAACATGACATAAGAGCCCCACCCTTTGATACGGATACAAGGGACATTTCCACGTAATTAGGATAAGGCACCTCCCTGTGTGGCTTTAGCAAAGGAAAATATGGCTCACATCCCCCTTTGGCTGAATGGTTCTTTTATACAGAGGAGAGCCAACTCCCAGACTCGGCTGGGAGAGACTTTCATCGATGAGTCTAGCGTTGTGTACAGATGTCACCTTCAATGTGTCCTAAAGTCATCAGGCGTGTTTCTGGAGTTAAGTGATTCACTTTTTCATTTTTGTGTAATCCATTTATGGCCTATTTTTGGATTATAGGTGAGACTTAAGGTTCAACTTTGGAGTGTCATGTTTAAAATTCATCTGCCGTAATAAAGCTGTTTTTTTTTACAATAAAGAGATTGGGTCTGTGTTTATTTTGACATGATTTATTCTGATTTATTCTAAAACCTCTGTGTAGAGCTTGAAGGTCATAGTGTTTACACCTGACACACACACACAGACTGTACACACATGTCGTCTGTCCTCACTGATGTCTCTGCTGTCTCCTCAGGTCCAGAGAGCAGTCCAGCAGGCAGTCCAGCACCAGCGTGCTCCCAGCAGCAGGTCATTCAGCACAACACCATCACCACCTCCACCACAACCGTAGGGGGCAGCAGTGTGCATGGCCAAGCCAACCACCGCACAGACATTAACCCCATCCACTAGAGACAGGAAAGACTATAACACCACCACCACCATCCCCCTACTACCCTGCTTTCTGAGGGTTGCCAGCTGCACATGCTGCCCCCCCATCAAGAAAAACCTCAAAGGCCTGTGAGGCTGTTCTTTATACAGTAGCTACAGTATGTATTTTTATAGACCAACCCTATAACGCGTAAATGTTCTATGGTTTGTTGCCTCTTTTCTTAATCTGTTTTACTTTTGTGCTTTTAGCGAAAAGGGAGTTTTGCTAATCTCATGCAGCATTTAAGTGACTTTTTCTTTTGTGTATTGGTACAAAATGGACCATGGTGGCCATGGAACCAGAGGAAAGAGACATTAGCCTTTTCATCTCTATAAGCAAACTTTCCATCTCTGTATGCCTGATGGACTGAAAAATGAGTCAAACCATTCTCTGAATATCAAATGTGGATATTATGTTGGGTGCATGCAACAGACACTGAATAAGTGAGTTGGATGTTGCTGCCATAAAATTGTCTTTTGAAATCAATTCACCAGTCACCATGATGTCTTGAAGAAATTTATATGCAAGCAGGTGTAATGATCCTTTTTCTTTCCTGAAAACATATACGACTGTTAACTTTTTCCCTGTCAGCTATATTCTCTTAAAGTGTTATAAAGTATAGCATGACAGCGAAAGCATGATCAAATAGAAGCAATACATTGCAGTATTGATCCTCTTCAGTACACTGCAGTATTGATCATCTTCTCTCCTGTATGTCTACATCATGATCAGTGTGGCCAAGCCATTCTGGTGGTTAGGGGACATACAATGCTGTTACAGCTACAGAAGTGTACACTGTGATACCAGTGAGGCAGCTCGGGGGTTTGGAACAAACTCCTCCGCTCTCCAGGACCAACTAAAGCTTTAATTATTGAGGCCTCTTTCTGTGTGTTTGTGCATCTGGATCCACATTTTGGATTCAAATCCCAAATGAATATAACATTCGACTGCGTGCGTCTGCATAGTTCTGAGAGTGCATGTGAATTATGTATATCATGTGTTTGTGTTTTGCTTTCTTTCTTCTGCAGAACAAAGTTCAGCAGGTGTGTAAGGAAAGAACAAAAACAGTGTGTGAGAAAGTGAGCGTGATGTTTTTTTTGACTGACATCCCACAACTGGCAGACTGTTTTACAGTTTCTTAAGAGGAGAAGTTTATGCCTGTGCTTTCCAAAATGTCACAATGTGCCTGAATCTTTCTTGAAATATTTCGTTGGCTCTCTGCAGACAGTGTATTATGAGTAAGATGTCTCTTTTATTGGCTTTGTCATAGATGTCTGCTGCTTGTAAGAGCAGCAGACCAAGTAGAAACTTACCCGTTTTCAGTTTCACCTTTGACCTCCTCATCAATTTCTCTTCCTCTCTTTCTCAGGCTTGCTCTGCAGTTTAGATTGGTGATGGATGTACTGATAATTACATGGGCTTTACCTTTGTTTTAAACTCCCTTACAGCCTTGAAACTGAGCTCAAGTTTACCACAACTGCTCTTTCTCTGTTTCCTATGACAAAGAATGTCGATGCATTAGCATGATGACCATAATGCACTGTGTTTTTGCAGTAGGATGGATGAAATACATTCCACTGACAGGTGGAGCGATCGCAGAGCTGTCTATGCACTTTGTCCTCTGTGATGTCAGAGGGTAGAATAGCCATATTGAGGTCTGAGTAATTCTCAGTGATCCCCCCCTTTTTCACACACCAGCGAGAAACTTAACTGTGTTTGGCTTTATTGAGACACTGTGCCTGGCATGCATCACATGTCTATAGATAGAAGAAGGGAACCTGTAGGATGAAGCTCAATCAAAAAAGACCCTACAGCATTGAGTTTATGCCCTTCTTCAGTCTGGAAAAAAAAAAACAAGAACAATTATTGCTTCAGTTTTGTCATTGATGAAGGAAATACATCTTTATTCTCATAATGGGTTACATTCAGGTTTTGTGGAATCATTCAGATTTGTTATGTCATGTCTTAACTTCAGAGTCTTTGTGTGCAGTTTGACGTGTTGATGAGACAGAGAAGTTGATTCTCTTGAAAAGGGCTTTGTTTGTCGCACCAACCCTTTGGACTGAAGTTTGCCTTGTTTTAAGTTGTTTTTAAACTGTATTTCAATCGTTAGACCATTCCAAATTAACCTCTTGCATGTGAAAATATGGTAATGACCTCAAAATACTTTAACTGGAATCATTCTAGAGTCTCAAGTTTCATTTCTGACAGCGGATCCAGGGCCAGAAAAAGACATTTGTTCCTGCGGAGGCAGACAAAAAGGACAGATGGAAGTGCAGTGTGAGTGTGTGGTTTTGTGAGAGGTAGAGAAAAAAAAATCCTACATTAATGATGTTATAATTGTATTATTTTAAATCTAAAACTATAAATAGTGTACATAATTTTATTAATTTCTGTAATCCTGTACATGTAATGCAACCACCTTTCTTTTTGAAGGGAGTAAATGTGTGGTACATGTTTGTAAATATAATGTTCACATAGCACTTGTTGCCTTTTTGTTGTACGTCGAGGCTCATTTCAGCGCTTAAACACATTGTTTATATGTAATGAACTGATGACTCCATTCTCGCCTGCATAACTTTGTACATTTTTTTTTGTCTGTAATAATATCGTCTCCATTTTGTTTTGTTTTGCATTTGTACAGATGTTCAAGGTATCACTGCAGTTACATTACGGTATGAAAATAAAGCACTTGTTCTGTAACATACAATTAACTTCTGTGATTGGATGTCACAACTACCTGTGCTTCAAATTATTTCCTGTACAGATAACTTAAGTGAAAAACTGAGAGATATCAATTAAATATTTGTAGAAATCAATTAACAAAAAAACTATTGTTTAAACTAAATGATTGACAGCATTTCTTAATGCTTGTCCTTGAAACATAACTGCTCATTAAATAGTTAGATGCTTTAAAGGTTTAGAATACTCATTAATTATTGAACTGTCTAGACATCTTGATAGTCGCCTGATGAAATAACATTGCGATTGACTTCTTTACACAAACATCTTCCTGGCATTATGTCAAAATCACTATTGAAAACGGCAGTATGTCAAATACATTTTAAGGCCACAAAAAATAGCCAAAATTATGAAGTTAACAAGCAGTTTGTACTGTTGCAATGTGCATAGCGGCCCATCTATTTAATTCAAAGATGTTCAGTAATTAAAAATGTTTTTAGGTCTATCATTTCAATAATCAGTGGAATAATTGTATACATTTTTTGAGGAAGCAGTTTTGCAAAGTGAGTCTTAATTTCTGGTTATCAAATGAAATTTCTTTGGAACACAGTGACCCCTAGTGTACATTTGGTTGACTGACCAAACAGTACTTGAGAAGAGAAATTACATTTATCAACAGGTGCGGTAATATCTTTCAAACACTTCAGCAGAAATCCTTTCAAAATGATTCTCAGACTGCAAAAGTTCTTTGCAGCTCTCAATGATTTTAACACACTCAGACATAGAAAAAACTTTTTATTTCAAGACAGTTTGACTCTGGTTTGAAGGTTCTTTCATTTCATTTCATTTCATCTTTAAGCATCGAGTGAATATAACATACAACATTTCACACACAATCTTGACAGAAATAAACATCAAATATTTTTTTACAGAACTAAGGCCACATGCCATTTGGCTCTACACAATTTTTACTATCAGAGTCCCTGAAAAAAAAAACTGAAATGTGTGCAGCCATTGGAGGTCTGGATCAAAGCTAAGGAAACTTATTTTATTTGCAGTGCATCAGAGAGCAGTTTAAGTCCCAACACTGCTAAAAATTAAATAAATCAGCTGCAGAGATGCTTTCAAATACAACCAGGTGCTGATTTAGACAGGCTGAGACAATCAACAGTCTTTAAAATCCACAGTTAATACTCAACAGTGAGCCCTCTGAAGTGGATTTGCTTCGACCACTACTGAAACATTTCATACCCAGCCCCGAGTTGAAAAGAATCGATCGATCATGTCAAAGGATCTCTCTGGTTGATCATAAGGCAGGATGTGTCCACCCCCTCGGATGATGACCTGCATGACCAAAGGACAGATGATGAATTTTAAACAGGTGCAAACAGGATTCCTGTCCCATTGTTTTGACTCTTTTTTTTTTTGTTAATATCTGCTCACCTGGAAAAACTCTCCCACTTGTTTCACGTAACCTGCCACCTCGGTGTCACCGGGCTGAACCTTCCAGGGGAAGCGAGGGGCTGCTTTGTAATCAGCTGCCCCGGTCCAGTTGACTGTAGGCAGGAACCTCTCGGTCAGCGGAGCTGCTACAATTACATCCAGCTGACCACTGTAGATTAAGACCTGGATGTGTGTAGAAATGGACCAAACAAGGACAAACTGTTAAAGAGGAATAAGGGGGGATTTTCTCTTGTTTAAATATCAGCTAGGAAAAAATGTTTTTTTCTTTCATCCTCAACATGATGCTACTGGTAAGACTCACTGATGCAAAAATAGTAAAACTGAGGTGGATACCCTCCTCTCACCCTGTAGTTATCCATCAGCACCCCAAGCCACGGTTTAATGCTTTTCATGACATCCTGCAGAAGGTGCTTCTCCACCTCGGAGCCATCGTGGAACGTCAGGTTCCCCACATGGATGGCACGTCGCACGGCTGAAAGAGTCACAAACTCAGAGAAGTAGCCCTGGTCTTCAGGCTCCTGTGGTGTGAAAGAAAAAACAAATAGAGTCAGTTGTGCTGAGTGTACGCATACGTGATTAGTAGTATATTTATGTACAAAGTTTAGACACTTTTACTAGAGGCAGCTTTGAGCTCTTCCAGTGTTTTTAAGTACCTTGCATGTCAAGTAGTTGAAGTAGTTGGTGCAGCCTGTAGCATTTTGGAAGAAGGAGGGATACGGTGACACGTCGCCATTCAGCAAGCTATCAAACACCTGATGACAGACATTAAAAAGACAGTCAACTACATTTGCCCCTTGAATTTATACATAATTCTAATGTTTACTTAAAAAAGATATATGTACTAAAATGGTACTTACAGCATGCATTTATGGAATGATTAGTAATTGGTGTAAAATTAGAAAAATTGATGAAATTCAATAGGGGGTACACAGCTCCTCTTACCTGAAAAGCCTCCACCCACTTCTGCTGCTGGATGAATTTAACCCCTATGTCTGTCTGCTGGTTGACATATTGTTTCTGGAGTTCATCGATCATGCCTGTTTGGTACATGAACTCACCATAACCACCCAGCATCTGAGATGGAAAGGAGAAAAAATATTATACTCATCTTTGTGGTAAACAAGCTTTCCTGTTTAAACAAAACCATTTTTATTTATCAGACGTCAGAGTGCTTGATGATGCATTTTAAAGAATGTCAGAAAATGACACCGTCAAAGCCGCACCATTTCTGGATCACAGAGTCCATCACCGATAGCCATCCCCATGAGGTTAATCTTCACTTTGGCGGTGGGGTTGTTTTTATGGATGTAGTAAGAAATGGCAGGAACATACTTTCCTGCATAAGACTGTAAAAACAAAGAGGATGTTCGCATGAGTTAGACAATATTTTCAGTAGACACTGAAATGAATTTGCAGATCTTGAAAAAAAAACAAAAAACAAAAACATACCTCTCCAGTTGCATAGAACTCATTGGACTGATACTCAGGAAAGATCTGGAAGAACTGCGTTAAAGCACTTTTAAAAAGAAGATTTGAAGAGTTATTAACATGAAAATCAGACCGCAAGACCCAAGTGACAAAAGTATACTATGTGTTGTGTTGGACGGCAGCGTTTCACCTGTACAGATCTCTGCCAACATCGTCCTGATTCTGAGCGAAGCCTCTGTCATCCTCAGTGAAGCTAAAGCCTGTTCCAACCTGGAAAAAGCAACACTCTTCCTGAAAACCTTGTCACTTAATAATCTAACACATAAACTTCTGATGATGAACTGATGAAAAAGATGTGTTTCATAATTTTTTTTATCTGAGGATATATAAGTTAAACATTTACATACTGGATTGTCGATGTACAAAACTGAGTAATTCGATGTCCAAGCGTAATTCCTCAAACCAACTGCAAAGACAAAATACATAAATAAATGAGCAGATCACAGACGTTAAACAATGATCAGACACAAACTATACAGGGCAAAGGCTAAAGAGGTTCAACGTATATGCGGCTGTGGTGCAAAAATCACTACTTACTTGTTAAGTTCTTATACACCACATATGGTCCATGTTCAACGAAGAGACCGAACATGGAGGTGCCCCCCGGTCCGCCCTGCAGCCAGAGCAGGACCGGAGCTTTCTCTTGGTTTGCCTGTGGATCAGAGAGGAACACACAGAAAGATATGATTTCAGCACCACCCAGTGGTGACTTCATTTTGTTACTAAAAAGGAAAAAAAAAAAAAAGGAAAGAAAAGAAAAGGGGAATGAAAACCTCATTTTATTGGACAAGTATTTTTAAAGTGCAACCTCCTAACCAGTGTTAGGAAGAAAGATTAAAATAGGAACAGGTTCAGGTCAACGTAAAATGTCAAACTTCTTTTTTTCTTTGTAAATGAAATTGAGAAGCGTCCCCAAAAATAGTTTGAGAGTATTCACTGTTCCTGTAGTTGTTTAGTTAGAAAAGAAATGTGAATTTTATCAAAAAACAGAGTTTACCATCATTCCTGTGTCAGTCCCAATAGATTTTTGGCTAAAAATGAATGATTTTTTATGAAGTGAAAACAAATCATGTAGCCACTTCCTGTATTTCACTGTAAAAAATTATTTTGTTATTTCACAAAAAACTGACATTCTCTTATTTACAGTAGCCATGAGTCATGTTGGATGTCTCAGAAATGTGTTTGAACATGTGGGCGATGTAATAACTCTTTTATAACATGACCATTATGAGAAAATAAGAAATTTCATGTCTTTCAGTCAAGATTCCACCATTTACTCTTGTTCTCTCACCGCAGGCTACATGCTACTTCACATCAAACCTGTACAGTCAGTTCATAGAGCCAAACTGACTTCCGTATAGGAGGCATTACATAACACCTGTAAGTGCACACCTTTAGGTGCACTCCTGTAAGACTGATCCTTCACTGACACTGAGGTGACATGTGATATTGCTAAACTGAAGTATGAAACACAAATATGAGATCTGGTTACTGATAATGGCTTCAAAAAAATAAATCCTCACTTTTCCTGTGAAACTGATTTTTTTTTTTTTTTTAAATGTGACTTTTACCACAAAACAAAGTTTACCATCATTCCTGCACTCCTACTCAGTAAATATACACTGTGCGATTTCTTATCACAAGCTGACAGACAGAGTTCAGCCAAAATAAATCTGAGTCACAATTAAAAAAAACGACAACAAGGACACGAGATTGAGTAGTTCAGACCAAATTTGTGTTTCGTTCTCGTGATTATCTCCGGAACTGCAGCACTGACAGTAATGTGATGTTCTGTCATGTCCAGAGTCTCTGTCGTAAAACAAAAAAAGTGTGAGCTTACCGACTGTGCAGGGAAGAACCAGAAGAAGAGGTTACTGTTGTATTTTTTGTTGACAGTGAGGTATCCGGCGTAACTCTTGACATTAGCACCGGGCAGATGTCCAACCAAACTCAGTTTTCTGGCTGCAACAAAAAGATAATCCGTCTAATTTTTGCCTCATGTGATCTTGATGAAACTGCAGTAATGAGTCTCGCTTGTTTCACTATAATGGCAGTATTCTATGGAGTGTCTTACCTTCATCTACTGCGCCCCTCTCCAGGTAGGGTGTGAGGAAAAGGGGGGATCCGGGGTCGTCTCCTTCCAGGCTGCTCTCACGGAGGGATTTTCGGCAGAAGAACGACGAGCAGCTCCGTGAGTGTGCAGAGTCGAGACAGACAAACAGCAACAGGAAACCCAGAGTTTCCCTCCATAGTCTGCCAGCAAACACAGAGTGCATATCAGACTTCAGGCCTGGTCAGAGATGCGTGAACCTCAGACACCGCAGGTCACTCAGATTTCAAAACACTCTGGTAGCACGTGTCTGACCGCAGCCGAAAGAGGCTAAAAACATACACTTTGTTCAGTCAGAACTTACCTCATGATTACTGTCGTTTCCAAGGCAAAAGGACGAATCTTGTCCTCTACTCGGAGTGAGTGCTTAGGGCTGAAGCTGCCGACTCCCCAAAAGTGTAAATCTATGAGGCTGAGTCACATGATCAGCTCTGTGTGGGTCATAAGAGAGGTTGGATCACGTGATCGATGTTGTGCCTGTAAAGCCAGTGGATGTATCAAGGAAAACTGAATACAGCGTCGGGGGCGGAACCTTGTTTATTTCTATGAAAGTTGCTCCGTGGCGCGTGAACATGGATATACTGTGAGAGCTCTCGTTATACATTCATGCCATGCGCGTGATGCGGCTTCCGGGTTCGACTAAAACCATACTGCGCGTGCTCCGAAATTACGCAGTGCCCTTTCATTGAAAGTCTGTTTTCAAGTCGCTCGGACTTTCCCGTACATGCTCGACAGTTTCCGTGGTCACAGCTGCGCGTTCACGAACCTGCTGACATTAGCTTTGTAATAATCTAGCATCATTAATATTACCACAGGTGTTGGCCAGACTATTTATGCAGAACTACGGTTCCCTCAAAGAGATCATAACTATGACACAAATTGAAACCAAACAACTTCCCACTTCCAATTGTCAGTCACCCAGTTTCACAAGAAGATAACCCACCAACTCTTCCTTATCGACCGAATAACCCGATGAACTCTGCTCTCCCGTCACCAAATAGACTTACCCTAATTTGAAAGACGAATGTCAACATGACAGCTCCCCTCCAGCTGAGGTAAAGGTGCTCTAAGTAGATAGATTTAGATTTTGTCTGGAACTAACACTGTGAACTAACGCTATTGACCGATGTCTACCTTTTTTTTAGTATTTTCTTTATATATACAATGTAAAATGCTAATAATTAGAAGTACTCTCAAGATATTACTGAAGTTTTGAAGCTTTCAGCGGCTAACAGGATACTGTGATGGGGTCATGTATGAATACACAGTTTTGAACAACTTGGTTATTTCACATGAGAGATTTTTGTTTTTCTGTTGTTGCTTTTTTCACTGGTAGAAATGGACAGGTCTCAGTAGGAAAGG
The DNA here is from genome assembly GCA_029814765.1 of Acanthurus leucopareius. NCBI lineage: Eukaryota > Metazoa > Chordata > Actinopteri > Acanthuriformes > Acanthuridae > Acanthurus > Acanthurus leucopareius. Next base: position 5,803,126 of record JAQMCX010000057.1, on the reverse strand, counting down.
TCTTTTGATATATCTCAAAAGACTATATATGCATATATATAAATACACTGCTCTTAAAAGCCTTCACATCCATGTAATCATCATCAGGCTTGTTGTTTACACCAGCGACAAATATTGTAGGTTAGGTTTTGAAAAGACTAAACACTGAATGATTTCAAGCATTATTCATCGCATCATTTATCCTTTATACAGGCTGAGTTTCTGCAGTTTGTCAGAGGTCAGCTGTGTTTCTCTGGCCTCAGCGCTGAGGTCCAACCCCTCCCATCTGAGAGAGCTGGTGCTGAGAGGAAACAACCTGCAGGATTCAGGAGTGAAGCTGCCGTGTGAATTTTCGAAGAGTCCAAACTGTAGACTGGAGACTTTGAGGTCAGTAGAGTGATTGGAGTCAGCCCATGCTGGTTTAAGCAGGATTATAATAAATACAGTTAGTGTCATAGCAAAGCTCCAGTGTTTCCCGTAAACCTTCAAACATCTCAGTGGCTGCTTTCCTCAGTGAAGCTGTGAGAGGACTGGAGGCGTCTCAGCAAACACTGATTAATGACTTTTGTTGTCTCCTCTGTTCTCTCATCAGCTTCTTGTGATCTCTCTTTTCTCTCTGATCAGTGCCTGACAGAGAATTCCCAACAAGTGGAGATGGCTCTTAGTGCTGCAGTCTGAAGTTGGCAAGTGTAATGAATGTTAAAGATAGTATGTTTGTCCAATCACCATCAAGCTGTTTTCTGTTTTCCATCTGGTGTGTCAGGTTATTTTTTTGTATACTTATGCATTTTCCTTCTGTTTGTTCATGTTCTTATTTCGTATGATTCTGTCATTATATCCTGTAACAGACTGCATTATTTGTACAAACCAGTGTGTCAATAGTACCACTGATGAACTGAATATAACAGCACTATAGTCAAAGTGTTAGAATGGGAAGAAACTTAAATTCACTTTCAATTATTGCATATGTTTCAAATATTAACAGTTAGTGTCTGTTTGCATTAATCTGCTCGGTGACTGCAGATGAAAATAAGCTCATAGCTAAGTCAGGTTCAAAGCATCCCTTCTCTTTGAATGAGATTAATGTTTTTTCTATGGTCCCTGAGAAAAAAATGTAATACCTGCATGAAGTTTTAAGTAATTTTTTTCTGTAAATACCAAAAACTAATCAACTATGTTGTTTTCATTTCATGTTTTCATTGATGCACTCAAATTAGAAATATCCTTGTTGCTTATTTATGAAATATTGGATCATTTCACACTTTTTGGAATCAAAAAATTGTGGTATTTAAATTAAAAACAAAGATGTAGAAGGGAAGCTGCTAACAAATCACAGAAATCTGAAATCTGACTGATATTCCTGACTAGATTCTGCTTTTTTATAAAGAGTCACCAGCCAAACGGGCTAGTTGAATTTTTAACAATCCATAGGTCTATATAAACTTTGTAGCCTTTTTTTTATGGAAAAGTTTAACTCTCACTTTCAGGTGAATGTACAGAGTACAATATTTGCCTATGAAACATCATGGAGCAGAGTGCAGGTTTTGTAGTAAAATGTCATGTGATGACTCGTAGGCTTACAGCTGTCAGTTTAATGTGCTGAAATAAAAAGTCCAGTGCTGCCAATGTTGTGCAGCAGATGAATAAAGATGACATTTAAGTATTCCAATATATTACTTGTTTCTTCTTGTAATTTCTCATTGTTTACTTCTCAGTCATTCAGCCATCACACACCAATATTTTCAGGAATAAAATAAACTTATTTTAGTTAATGATCTGCATCAGTCCCTGGAACAGTTTTTTTTAATAAGGGGGGGCAGAGAGCGAGCAATGAGCTCCACAGCCATCTTACCTGCATGTCTGGTCACACTCTCAATCCTAATTTTAAAAAAAAGAAAAGAAAAATGATTCATCAAATAAAAAAATATATTGGATTCTGGGTTTCGTATTTGTTCAGAAAGTTGAGATCATAAAACAGAACAATGTTATCAGTCAGCTGAAATAAAAACTGGAGCTGTTGGCTTTTATAGAAACACCACAGTGTGAGAGAAACTTTAACTCAGTGTGCTTCACAGTACTCGACAGAACTGGAGTGTTTACATATTTGCTCAAAAATAGCACTTTTACTTCAGCAGGTGTTGGTTTTATGATCTAAAAATGTGTCCACAGGTACAGACTGCAGATCATATCTGTCTATATCACTACCTGTTATCAGCCCTTTCAGCAAGGTGTGTTTGTTTACCTATGAATCCACGTGCTTCAGTTTCACTCAGGTCATGGAGTTGTCATGAGTAAGTCATCTGATAAGTAGCCTGACATAATATATTCCTCTTCTGTAGACAGACATTTGCGGCCTGTGTTTACAATTAATAATCAGTTCTATACAAACACACCTTACTCAGTGAAGCTTCACCAGAACAAACTAGAAAAGAGGACAAACTCAAGACAATTAAACAAAAATGACAGACACCAGATAAATAGAGCTATGGAAACCGTGGAGGCTGCAACAAGCAGTGAAAAAGAACTATTCAGATCCTTTATAAAGCCTCAAAGTACAAAAACCACAATGGGGAAATATTTGTGAAAAGTTTGGTCTGTAGACTGACCCTCTCTTTTTCAGAAGTTGAACTAATCTTTCAGGTAATGTTACAGATGCGGACACCGCATGAGCAGACCTGGCAACCAACCACAGCTGATATATAGGCTCATATCCTTTACCAAGACTGGCCAATAAGATAAAGCCATAGAGTCACAGCAGAGCAGAATAAACTTTGTGTCTATGTCTGGTTCTGAGGAAGAAGAGGAAAAAGCATTTTGTTTTTGTTGATGACTTAATCATTCTGCTTATTTTTCCTCTGATCCAGAAGAAAAAGGAGCTGGTTATATTTAAATATTATAATTAGAGGTATAAGGTATATTCAGTGAGCTGGATGCAGAGCACTAACATAGAAGAAGAAGACAGTATTCACTAACATGGTGGACAGCCTACATTCACTCCATATCAGCCTTTATTTTAATATTTTAAGTAGAAACCTCCTCTGCAGGTTCATAGGTCTCTCCCTCTGTACATCTCTGCTATCTGAATACTGAAATCGGTGCAGATGAAGTTATGGACAGTTGACAGCATACTTATTCTAATGTGTGTGTGTTGGTAGAGATTTAGTATTGATTTGCATTTCCTGTCTGTGTCCAGATTGTCCTTTTTTATGCCCTGCCTCACTAAACTCAAGAAAAGTCCAAAAACTTCCAGCAGCTAAATGACTCCAACTGTGATGTAAATATGCTGAAAATTTTCCATGTTGACAATTGGATTTATGTCTTCCAGGCTCAACTTTTGTAGCACTTTATTCTAGTATCAATAAGAGAAACATTCAGAGATAACAGCTGATACGAAATGCTGCTGGCAGGCTTTATACTGAGAAAAGCAACCACACCACTGATTACCTTTACGAACTGTTCTCAAGATTTTACTGCCTATATCTGTGATCTCCTTTTGAGCCTGATCGCTGCTCGGCTGACCTGCTGTTGTGGACCAGACTAGCCCAGGAGAAATATGGAATATGATGTCTTTTTATGGAAAACTAAGAAAACTGTCTGTGTTCTGGTAACAACATGGTGTAAGCTCACCCTCTGCTGGTGATCCACTTTTGACTGGGCTGTGGGCGTGTCAACATCAGTGAGCAACGTGACGTCAGCCATAAAAGTTGATGCTTCCTCTGCTTCTTGCTTCCCTTGAACTTGCAGCTAGAATGATGCTCATTCAGCATTTTGTTACCTACTATAATGATTTAGTATTTGGGTATTAAAGCTGAAATTATATTTTGAAGGACAAAGAAAAAGGGACAGGATTAACTCCAGTATAACTATGGTCTTACAATACAGTTTAAAATGGAAACAAAAAAAGCTACTCATAACTGGAAGGAAAATCTTGGACTGTAATGTGACAGCTCAGGTGAACAAGTGAGGAAGAGAAAACTGCAACATACTTGTCTGCTGCTTATAAAGCAACGTATTAACAGCTGATTTAATGAAGTGTCAAGTCTGTCTTGGTGGCAATCTAAAAAAAAAAGAAGCTGATTAGGTCTGAAGATGTTTTCTGTTTCTTTAGGCAGACCCACATCAATATTTTTGTAACATGTTTTCTACAGTTAAGTTCCTCTTATTCTGATCTGAAAGTCATCACACATAACAGTCTTATCTATTAGCCACGAACATCTGCAGTAGAGCATATGTGGGCTAAATGCCTTTCTGAGGAACACCTCATCAGTGGTAATAACAGAGAAGGAAGTGCTGCACTCTCACTTAGCTACCCAGATTTACCCTGCCATTGCAGATATTAAACCAGCAACCTGCAAAATAAAGACAAAGGCAATTCACTAAGCTGTTTCTCAGTACAAAGAAAGAGGGTGAAAAAAAAGCACAAAAGCATTATTAAAAAAATCAAAAGAAACCCCCTAGCTTCAAACCTCACTTTAAAGACTGTAGTTCATGTCTCAAAGACACTACATTCATCTTTTTCTTTGATCTAATGGAAACGTATGAAAGGATCCCCACCAGATGGCGCTAAAACCACTGACATCCATTCAGGTTCTTTCAACATTCGGTAACATGACATAACATGACATCTGATGAAAATATGCAGTGCCAGAGCTGGAACTATGTGGTTTAGCCAGTTTAGCCTTTGCATGAATCTCATTCAACCGTGAGTTTTACATCTCGTTTGGATTCCGCAGACAGACGTCGGCTGTTTTTTTTGGGGCTTCTTCTTGCCAGCCAGGCTTGCTTACATCTGGCAACCCTGCTCCAAACTTTCACTTTAAGAAGGCGCGTCTACGCTGCAGTGTAGTGTGTTTATTACAATCCCTAAAGTGGCACATGGAAACCATAGCTGATTCCTGCATGGCACAAATCTAGACCTGCAGATTTTGTCTGACTCGTGTGCTTTGGAGAAACTGAATCCACGGAGCGTGTATTCTTATAGCTTCTCCTCACTATTTTTATCTGTCGCGACGGCAGCACCTTCAGCGTATGCGGCAGCGTGAGCGCCTCGCCAAAGGCGCACACCGCGAGCCGAGGAGAGCGAGCACAGGCGGACTCAGACAGACGCCTGGTGGGGCTGGAGACTCCAGACGAAGCATGAAATAGTCACCGGTGTAGCCGTCGAAAGGTGAAGCAAACTGGGACGCGAGTGAAATGGAGGCACCGCCGGGGACAAGCTGCTGGAAGCGCACCTCAGTCAAACGGGAGTAACCGAGCTGTGAAACGGGCTGGGATGGCAGCATCCAGCAACTCAAGCCTCTCAGGTTCATCTGTGTCCTCTGGTAGGAGTTCACATAGGCTAACACACACTTAAACTAAAGACTATGAACCCATGATATTAATAATAATTATATTACTAATATACTATGACATTCCTTTGTTGGAATTTTTTTGCTTTTCTCTGTGTGTTTTTAAACATATGCGTGTGTTTGGCTTGATTCAAACTTTTTTTCATGAACTGCTGAAGCCATCCCTAACATATGCTCTCCAAACATATGTCTTCTGTCTACATCTATATCTCACATGTGCGTGTTAATCATTAAACAAACATATCATTTCAGTGGCTTCAGATGACTGCTGGGATGTGGGATTAATGCTAAGTGAAAAGCATGTGTTATATCTGGATGCAGTTGCAGAGACATGAAAGGAAAAAGGGCACCTTTCGCGTGCAGTCAGTCCTACATTGGGTTTGGATGTTATCATTAGATTGCCAATCATCTCCATAATTCCCTGACTGACTTTCCAGTTGGCTGGCTATAAGGATTATCTTTGGCTTGTGTAGTCTACCATTTTCCCAAAAGCAGCACCAAGCCGGGACATTTTCTGACATCGAAGAAAGAAATCTTGATATACTGTGCTTCAGTGACATAATACAGTTCATACTGCTACAGTGTGCACAAATCTCCAATCAGATCCCCTGTGCATGTAATGAGGTGTAGTTCAGTGGGTAGCACCCATTATATATTTTTTGAAATTCTCATTTCAAGGTTCAGTTTTCACAGAATGAGAGCAGAATTTGGGTTAGCAGCTGTTTAAACAGACCCAGCATGTAAAAACAGCTCCGTGTTTGACTCAGTGTATCTCTCATAATATGTTGAGAAAGCATGTTGCTCATGTTTGCCAGAGTGTAAAGTGCAAACTCTGCTATCACAGAGCTGTTTGATATGAAAGACCCACCTACAACCAGAGGCGTGTGTATGTGGGACAACAGGAATGAGAGGCTGTTTATAATATTATCAGCCTCTGCACTTTGGTTCATGTCTGTTCTTTTCACCATTATTTTACATGTCAGCTTGAACATTGCATTGCAGAACTTTGCGTTTTTGATCGGTTTTTCATAGAAAGTGAGGACATTGTATAGTATACACAATGTTTGTTTTAGTTACTCTCTCTGTATCCTGACCGCACCATACGACAGAGTCACATTTCCCAAGGTGCTGCCCAATGGGAGGGGACGGCCAGTTGTTTCCAAGCTGATATAGCCTGTGGCAGCCACATGCCTCACAAAGCATTATCTCATGTGTGCTTTTCAGAAAGCAGTGGATTTACTGTTTGACCACTGCTGCTTTAAGAGGAAAGTCTTTTCTTTCTGTGGCATTGGAGGGTTGTCATTACTGTTGGGCTCTCAATATAATTATCAGAGGTTACAAGCTGCACCGCTGCCAGGGATAGAGTGGTTGTCACAAGGGTGTTATTATTTTCCTGCAGAGCTCTTTGGCAGTCAGACACAACATTTGAATAATCTTGTCTATGAGGCATATGAGTCAAAAATGAATCTCAATTTCGGCTCCATATTAGGTCATCTGTTCTGGCTGCAAACAAACCGCTCTCGGTGTAGTTATTTCATCTGCGTCTGACGATAAGTCTATCAAGTAATCTTGTTTGGAGGCTGTTGTTTGGACTGTGTAAATTAAGTTCCCTCAATCGTCTGTGTGAACAATCAGTGTCACTGATGGCAGCTTTTTGTGCTGAGTGCTGATCTATGATTGTGGTAATTATATTATGGGAGCAAACATTGATTTATATATGCACTTCCGCCAAATTACTGAAATAAAGGAGCAATGGTATGTACATAAACTGCCTTGTAATGCATGGACTGCATTATGTACACACCGTTCATAACAGCAGCCTTAGTATACAGGTGAAAAAATAGTAGATTGCATTATTGTTATTTTTTTTTATTTCAGTAAAGCTGTAGGGATTGCAACATGATTGCAGCATGTATGTCGCAATCTCTTCCCTTCCTCAGAAAGATATTTTCTGGCCATTCGTCTAGATCAGGAAGATTCCTACACATTCTTGGCACGAGTGGGCATAGAAGCATGTACTGTACCAGCACCACGCCATTTGCGAGATGGCTCCAGGAAATAAAGCTTTGAAAATAAATTGAGGGATAGAGCATGAAAGTATGCCTTCAGCCTCAGGCCTTAAATGACAAAATTGGTTAGGGAGGCAGAATTACAGCCATGTATTACAGAGAGGCTGTCTGCTCAACACGATCCTGCACATGTTTCTGGCAAATGCTGCAGCTCACCTCAAAATCTTTCCACCACATCTATTTCTTGTCTGTACCAGTGTAATTCATGTAGGATTTGTGTTATTGGCTTAGTGAAATTATCGCGTGTTTTACAGCATCAACAAAGAGGGGAGTCCCCCCCCCCCCTTCAACCACCACAAATATTCCAGTGTTGCTTTGACATATCCCAGTAGTCAGTCCTGTATTAATTACAACAGCAGACTCTTCCCGTGGAAGACACAAGGGAATGTCAGAATCAGATGACTAAATTACACTTTTCCCTCATCTCATGAATCACTTACAGTTCTTTTTATCTGACAGTGAAACATAAAGGCCCCTGTAGCTCACATACACACTCCAGAGAGGCTCCTTCATACCTGTCACATATTATCTGGTCAGCACTGAGGCACTGTTGAAATGCTTGTTTTGGACAAACACACAGATGGTCTCTCTGCTGCAGTTCTTCTGCATCCCACTGACATGATTGTGTGTGTGTGTGTGTGTGTGTGTGTGTGTGTGTGTGTGTGTGTGTGTGTGTGTGTGTGTGTGAGAGAGAGAGAGA
>JAQMCX010000057.1:5782532-5794930 GCA_029814765.1 Acanthurus leucopareius | reverse complement strand
GTGTGTGTGTGTGTGTGTGTGTGTGTGTGTGTGTGTGTGTGTGTGTGTGTGTGCGTGCGTGCGTGCGTGCGTGCGTGAGAGAGAGAGAGAGAGAGAGAGTGGGCATGTATCTGCAACATTGCACAGAGTTCTACTTCAGAGTTTAATGTGTACAATGAGCTATATGATCAATAATGACATTTAATCAAGGGATAATTCAGTTACTATTTGAAATTCTCTTTTTGTGTAGAGTTTGTCAATAAAAAATTCTAATTAAGTTTACTTCCTAAGCCCAACTTCATTGAATTTTCAGTGTCAGGGTCTATAGAAAGTAAACTTTTGAAATACGGGGATCAAACAGCAGCTGGACTTTTTCTTATTGGTTTGTTTAGTTCTTAGTGGCGCAGAAGATAGCACATTTAATTAAGACAGTATTGATGCCACTGGCAATTATGTTGCACATTTATATCAATGTGGTCTTTAATCATCATCTTTTGCGTTCTGGGATCACTGTCATTGGAGGAAAAGGGGATCACAAGAGATATCATGACCTGCACACTCATAGCACGAAATGAGAAAAAACTGGAGTTAACCCAAACAAAAACACAAACTCATTCACCTTCTGTCACTCAGACAGACACTCTGACCCAAATGTAGATGAGCAGGTGCACACAGACCTGCAAATATGGGACATAAAGCTGAAATCAACATTACTCTGATCCTATGTTTATTCTTAAGTTGACACATTTCCACTTGTGTGGACCATTTAAAGCTGTGCAGCCCAGTTTTTTAGCTTTATATTTTGCTTTATACCCTTTTTTTTAGCTGGAAAGATAGATGTGTTGCTAGCATCTTCCAATGAGAAAGCACGGTCGATAAGGTGCAGTGCCAGCTGTGCATCTTACGAGACTGTATTTCATGTAATGGCAGATGCGCCTTGAAGTCCCGTCCAGTATTAATTAGAAATCAGTACAATGAGAAGAGGACAGAAGTTTAATCACTAAAGTCTAACATCACTTTTTTAAATCTAGTCTAGCATCCTATGAGTATCAATGCACATATAGCAATACAATTTCTGTCTGCAATGTGAAAGGGTAAATTTCCGCCCTAATTCCGTCCTATTTATTCTGTGTTTCAGTCTTTTAAAAAAAATATAGTCCTATTTTTCCAGGTTATAAAGAGAAATCCTTGGTCTAAAACTCAAAAATCCTGCCCCATGGTATTTCAGTGTGCCAAACATTCTAGATTCTTAAGTGAAACCTTGAAGACAATGACATTTGGAGTTGTTTACTGGGATGTTTTCTACCTGTATAAAAAGGGAGCACTTCTGCTTTCCTGATAAATGTGCAGACATAATAGATGCTGTATATACTGTTACAATATACATCAACCAATCAATGTCTGTCTGTTGTTGGGAAATGGTAAGTGAAACATGATAAGCTTCATTTTTCCTTTATATCTAATGCAGCAAAGATCGCAGTAAGGCTACAGCCGAATAGCTTTTAAGTCGAAATAAAACTTTTCAATTTCTCATATCCCCTTAAATTGTGCGGCATGGAGTTTTAATTAGACTCTTCCCTTGACATCACCTGCTCTTTCCCTAAAATGAGTGAAATTGAACTCAACTGTGCACAGGTAATGAAACACTCTTCACTTATTGAGTTGTTGTCGGCCATGTACTCATTTAATCTTAACACAGGTTGTTGTTTTATGTGCTGAAGTGCACAGACTCCTGAGCAGACTTTATCTCTGGGGACGAGAGTCTTAGGCGAGCTTGATCTTCATTCATCACATATTCTCTTTGTCACCAAAGCGAACACCCGGCGGTAATTATTTTATTGAATGCCTCTGACTGGTGAGTAATGGAGGGCAACGCGATTAATAGCTGTTTCTTTAGGGGAGGAACCCTCCGGCTGCTCCAGAATTTTAAATTCTTCCTGATCATCAGACACCGCACAAACTCTGAACTACTTAAAAAATCTTTTTGATGTCCTCTCCCTGTATGTGTTTGTGTATGTGCGTGTGTGTATATGTGTGTGATTTTTTTTTTTGCTAGGAAGTGGGTGTGTACAGTGTAGCCTAATTTGTTTGCATGCGTGTGTATTTTTGTGTGAGTGTGTGCCTGAGTTTGCATCAGCATCGACCCTTAAGAGGTCCCTTTTTCTGAGCCGGAGCGGCTGCAGAATTCCAGACTGAAATGTCATTCATCATTAAAAAGAATCAAATTGAAAGGAGAATACTTGGCAGCCAACCAGATGAAATCCCATTCTTTAAACGAGCCGCAGTGGAATAAATCTTTCAGACTGTTGCCAGTGCAATACACAGTAACAAAGCTTCAGTTCTAGGACAATACATTTTCCTGAGGCAGCTTGGTCACACACCAGCAAACGGAGCCTGAAGCGTATTTATTTGTATTTGAAGGCAAACAGTCAGTGGAGGGCTTCAGTGACAACATTTACTCTCAAAACATCCGATTCTCGGTTGAGCTGCTTTTCCATCATTTGCATAATTATTCAGCATTTGATCACATGCACCTATCTTGTCGCTCCTGTGTAATTAATTCAGCTCTTTCAGAAGTAAGTGTGCCATTATGATGAGAAGCCCTGATGAGCTTTCTGGTGTGTTTGATAATGTTGCAACCAGCCTCCAGTCAAACGGCTGCTGCAGTGAGTGGAGGAAACAGCATGAAGGAAATACTCTGATTGCCTGCTCTTCATGCAACTTTAGTTAAACAGATATATATAGTACAACAATATACGGAGACTGAATACACTAAGAGTTCTTTTGTTGCAGCTTTAATAACAATGACGTTAGTGTTGGAAGGTTTCACAATTTTGCTCTGTGCCTGTATCCAACATGTGCTCACTGGTTTCCACACCCTCTCAGGTGTTTTTCATGTCTTTCCCTCTGGCCAGAGGGGTGTGGTATGGATCTGCTGATGCGTACAGGGGAGTGTTTTAAATGAACAACATGTATCTTCTGGACCAACATGATTCATTATTCAGACAGTTAATTCAGTCTTTCAGCGGTGTTGCTGGGAATTTAATGAGAGAGATTATACCAAACATCTGAAAAGTAGATGAATCATTTAGCGTCAGAGCAGCTATTTTGTGCATTCCTGCTTACGTTGAAGCTACAGTCCAACATGATTGATGCTTTGTGATTGGCTCATCACAGATCTTGTCTCATTGTGTGAGGCATAACTGCATACTGGACACGCAAAGCAAGACTTTGAATAAAATGCTTCTCCTAAATGGGGTGGAAAATTTTAAGAAACTGCTAAACACTATAAACAACATCAAATTATTACCAGTATGTCAAATGACTGTTATTAGAAGATGGGTGTTCCTTTTTTTTTCGACTGATGAGTTAACAAAAATATTGCGGTGAAATAGCTCATATCTTAAATGAATATAATTATAACTTTTCTTGGTAACTGAATACAGAAGCAACATCATCATTTGAGTTTTTCAGTTTGCTTGACCTTGAAAATAGTTGCTCAAAAGAAAAAAATTCTCGACAGAGTTCAATTTATCTGTCTTTTAACCACGTCTCTTGGCTTGCCTCAACTCAGGGAGTTACTGTGATGTGAGATGTGGATCTTTATAATATTACGAGTAAAAATATGGTGCACATTATATGTCCTAACGCAGGGCCATTTGTAAAGTAGTACAGCAGCAAATTTTGCTACGATTTTGACCCATTTAGTGACGCATTTTATCACCAGTCATTACTCTGCCTAGTAGGTACCGCAGTAAATTGCCAGTTGCTACAGGGCATTTAATTCAACACCTCTCTAACTCTCCGCACTCCATCATACATTCTAGAAATGTTGTCACCTAATTGTAAATCAGCCGCCGCGTTTCCCAGAGCAAAGTCGTCCTGTGGGTGGCGAGGTCTAAATTGTATTTACATGTATCATTTGTGATTAGTGTGTTTGTGCTCTTATCTCAGAATAGATGTCTCATGTTTTCGGGGCCCTGCGGGCGGGTAATATAGATCAGGTGTGTGGCATCACATTGTTTAGGAAAATAAGCCGACATCTGTATCGATTGTCCTTGAAGTAGAGACACTGATTAGAAGTGTATTCACCAGTGCATCTCAAGAGGCAGCTGCACAGCGTGAAGCCATATGCATAATTATTACAGAGGGATAAACAACAGTGACATAACCACGGTGAAGGGCTCACAGTCCGTCCGCAGGGAAAGGGTTAGAAATGGATGGTTTTAATGAGAGGAAATAGGGCACGGTCTGCTAACACCACTGAGTTCCTGACAGAAACCTGCTGTATTTTTGTGTTTTACAGACCCTGAGGATTACCAACCGCCAATATGGAAGTCCTACTGTGAGTAATTTATTCATTTAATATTCTGATTGGAAATGTTCTAACTCAACTTTGGCCCTTTACCCAGATTCTTTAAATAACAGCACATTTATTTGCGATCTATAAATACAGAGACGTTTTTCTACACTCAAAAGAAACAGGTTTGTGTTGTACATAATACAATTAGACACACTGCAGGTTTCAAAAGGCTGCGCGCACATGCACGAAAGGCAAAACACACTCGCCCACACAACACATTTATGCATGCACAAATGCAAAGCAGCCAAGTCCTGAGCTCTCAGTAAAAAATAGGTTACCATCAGCTGGGAAAATAAGATTTTCTACCTGCAAAGAGGCTCAGCTGAAATGGGGTGCTCAGAACACCCACCTCATTATTCTGTGTTTTTTGCCATGTGGGAGGAAACAGGTTGAGTCTTCTGAATATATGTGATGCATTTGATGTACTCATTTCAGCTAAAAAAAGGTCTTTTCTCATACTGATTACAGTTTAACCAATTGCAATTTATAGTTTTTTATACAGTATGCCATTTTCCTTAAATTAAATGTCTCCCCTATATAATTTTCCAAGAAAAGGCTGTTTTTGTGAAGTCTCCCCTGTTTTCCTGACTCCACTGGTCCTCTGCTGGGGTATTTTTAGAGCTCACTGTGTCACAGGAATGGATGATGTCCAGATCTTGCTGGTTGGCTTAAGTCAGCCTGACAAAACATGAAAATTCACAGTCAGAGTCTTCCTTCCCCTGCCTGGAGAATCTGCTGTGGTGAAGACTTAACTCAACCTCACACAGCGATTTCTTCGCCCTAGTAGCGGTTGTTCAAAATGAGGACACTGATGTGGTCTTCAGTCCCGATCCACGCAAGGGTAAATAATGTGAGAATGCATATAGGAGTAAATGCATACAGTATGAAACAGTCAAGACTGTTTTCTGTTAGAATTGTGGATTTTAAATTGTGTCTGGTTTTGAAACGTGGCAGTTTTTCAAAGACACATGATGAATTAGAAATTGGACGTGAAGAAAGAAACCCTCAGTCACCAATTCTTCCATTGTGGTGATATATCTGTGCTGACAGATGTCCCATTCTGCGAAAACAGCAGAAACTGCAGCAGCGTTTTGGCTTCCCTCCATTTTTAATCACTAATTGTAATGTACTGATTCTGTGAGGCTGCTGAGGTGTTTGTGGTGATTACTCTGCCTGCTGCAAATCCCTCAATTCCATTTTCACTCTGCTTCACTGATTTACTTCGAGTTCTTCCAAACACTTTAAGTATGGCTAATACTTAGAGGCCTGGAATTGCAGCATGTGTTTTTTCATAAGTGTTGGAATCTGGGTTTTGCACTCAAAAGGAATATTGTGCACATGTAGGTGCACAACAGGTCTTTTTTTTTTACACCAAGATATTGCAGATATATGGGTCTTGTCATGCAAACCACTGACTGCTCAGCCTTGCATGTATAAGATAATAGCTCCTTTTGTGCCTTGTTTCCTTGTTACCTTGAGACAGAGCCTTGATCGGACGCTGAACTAAAGGCTGTTATGCAGAGATATTATTTTATGACCAGGATTATACGGTGGATAAATGCAGTACCGCATCATTTAGTATCCTTCATCTTACATGTGCAATGAGGTTGTTAACCAACAAATCTAAAGTATACGTCACATTTAAACAAGGTTCTTTGGGCGTCTTCCAGGTAAAATACAGCCAAACCAAGTGCTTCTCAGGAGGACACAAAAGACTGGAACGCACTGCTTTATTAACAGCCTTTAACTACGCAAATAGACTAACGTGTTGACACCACTGTGTCTTCATCAGAGTCAACAGGACTCTGTACACAGGAGTGTCGAAACATCAGCCTGTTTGCACAGTTAAAGGCTGTGGATTAATCAGTGTGCTCCAGCCCTTTTTCTCCTCCTGATGCATGTAATCACATTTTGCACTGAGCTGTGTACATAACTCAGAAGGCTTTGATTTACATCCATGTGTTTCTCTAACAGTGTACCAGCTACAGCAGGAAGCCCCGAGACCAAAGAGGATCACATGTCCTCAGGAGGTCAGTACATCTGTAAATCTGTACACAATAGGCTTTTGTTCTCTGCTGAAATGATTAGCTTTATGCTTTTATTAACCTTTTAGTTTGAAAATATTATAGAGGAATAGTAAATGCCAGCGTCAACAGAGAAAACCTGAAATATCTTGGTTCTCTAAATAATTTAGGGCTTATTCATATTGTCATTGATCATTTTTCTCACACGACCTATTGACTAATTAGTTGAATAAATCATTTAGAATTATGAATGTTTATTGATAAATGCCAAATGCAAATATTCATAATAATACAAGATCTTATAATAATTGTAGAACTTCAGCCAATTGCATATTTCTTTCAAAAACCATCTCATACAATTTGCTTTACAAGAGATGAAGAGACAGACATAAGAAATAGGAACATTTAAAACATCCCATTTCTTTCTGTTTCTTTTCTTTCTTTCTTTTTTACCTTTGTGCACTCTTTTTTACATCTCTCCTTTTCTTTTTCTTTCTTTTCCTTTCTTATATTTGTTCTTTCTCTTTTCTTTTTCCTTTTTGCTTTCTCTTGTCTTTCTCTTTCTTTCATTTTCTTTCTTTTGCATTTGGTTAGGGATCCTAGGAAGCTGAACCCCCTGTTGGCCGTATTTGATCTATAAAACTATTTATAAAACTATTAAAGCAATTATAAAACATTTTAAAAAATGGTCTTTCTTTCCTTCTCTTATTTTCTTTCTTTCTTTCTCCTTTTTTCCTTTTACTTTCTTTCTTTCACTTTTTACTTTCTCTTTCTTTCTATCTTGGCCCTTTTTTTCTTTCTCTTTCTTTTTCACTTTTTTCTCTCTTTCTCTCTTACACGTGAGATTAAGCACATTAAGCAAACCACCTGTTGGCCTCTTTTGTTTTCATTTTAAAGTCAGGAGTTTTTCCCTTGATTAAAAAAAACATTCTGCCCGACGTAAACCACACAGCATCTTGAAAACTCAGCTTTCACCAAGGAAACCTTCAGTGAGAAATGATTGAGCCTGGCAGCTGGAAGCCAGACCAATTAGTAACCTATGAGGTGACTCACTGCTTCTTGAAAGTCACTAACCTCACAAGATTGGAATGGTTGATTGTATACTAAAGTCTGAAAAGGAAGCATTTTCCACCAACTACAAGGTTTACTCATTGCCTTAGATTTTATATAGAAATGTAATTTGGTGAAAAGTTTTGGAAAAATTTGGCCTTTTTTTTTTAAAATGAAGCCCAGTGATTTCCATCACAAATGGTTTGTTTGTTTCCTCAGCTGCATAGATGCTCTGTGCTGAGATTGTAGCAGGCAAATAATGACTATCTATTGTTTCAATTATATAACATTTTCATATTAAAATGTTTTAGACCTATGTTATAGATTTTGTTGAATTGGATTGATACATAACTGCAAATGTTTCAACCATTCGTTGTTGTGTTTAAGATAAGGCTGAACATTATTTGACAAGAATAGTTACTCAGTGCAGGCAGCATGAACTCTTTGGATGGACGTCACTGACTTCACTCCCTCAGCTGCACGAACAAAGCTAATGGAACAAGTTACTCTGCTTGTTACTGCCTTCACTGAGAAAACTGTCAATCTGCTTTTGTACAGCCAACCAGAAATGATGCATGTGCCATTCTATTTTGAGTCTTGCCAGGCTATGATGAGAAAAGTGAGAGTTGTGGGCTGGCTGCGTGAGATTACTTGGCTGCCCAGTAATTCAAAGCACAAAATGATGTTCGACATATAACTAAATCCATTAGGATCCTTATAGAGAATTTTAAAAGTGGTTCTACCCTGTCATCTGTAAAGGTGTGTGGAAATACAGTCTGGATAATATGAATGTTCATCACTCATTATTCTTTCATTTAAATCGCGTTACATTGACACTGGTAATTTAAAAAAAAGTCAGTAAAGTGACTCATATTTTAAAAGAATCTCTATATTTATGTTTGGGGTTCATATGGTGCACAAGTTAATAAGTGTTTTTTCTTTTCAGCCCTTTTTCTTTGCAAGAACCGAAATGCAGACACACTACACAGCCTGGCGTGACACAGTAACACACTAAATATTAATTGTTTGCAGCTGGCCATCTATCACCAGCTGTTTTCTGGCGCTGCCTCTAATTCATCTGCACACTCTGTGATTTGGCTTTATGGTTTGGTAGCTGTGAATAGATGCGGGGGCACAGATGGAGATAATCTGTCCTGTGGTGGAGAGCCCTTTATCTTTCACACAGGCTGTAGGAACAATTCGCAAAGCCATTTAATTGAGATTTCATATCATGGTTCTCCAGCCAATATGTTCTGTTCTGCTTTACAGATGGAGAGCAGACCCAAATACTACGGCAGAGAGTGAGTGTGATATGATTACTGTCATCGTTTTGAAGCCTTTTTTTTCAATAATTACTGTTCAGAAATTATTTTGATTTGTTTTTATCACTGCTGTGCATCAGTGATCATGTGGTTAAGTTTGAAGTGGGTGGATGAGTGTTTAATGTGTATGTGTGTTTGGTTAGAGCTCGAGCTTAACATGCAATATTTAAATCTCTGAGAGGAAAATTAAAGTTTTGAGAAGGAGTCGGAACAACTGCATCTGTATACTGTTTTTATTTTGCAGGTTTCATGGCATGATCTCTCGAGAATATGCAGATGAGCTGCTGGCGGGAACAGAGGGTGCTTACCTCATCAGGGAGAGCCAAAGACAGCCAGGGACACACACCTTGGCCTTAAGGTACCAACTCCATCAGTATGCAGTAGTACTCCCAATAGGTTGCCCCCTATCAGGAGCTTAGTCCTCGCTCTGTCTCTCCCTTGTCCACTTTTATTCATCCACTCAACCCGATTTAACCCCATCTTCCCTCCCTCTGTCTTGGACCACCTCCTTGTATCTCATCCCAGGTTTGGGCACCAGACCCTCAACTACAGATTGTTCTATGACGGGAAGCACTTTGTCGGTGAGAAGAGGTTTGAGTCGGTCCACGACCTGGTGACGGACGCCCTCATAACTCTCTACATCGAGACCAAGGCGGCAGAGTACATCGCCAAAATGACCACTAACCCCATCTACGAGCATCTCAATTACACCTCGTTGCTCAAGGACAAGATGGTGCACAGGTTGAGCCGTGGACGCTCAGAACAACGCAGGGTCACCTTCCAGAGGGATGAAAAGGTGAGTTTTTTTAACTGTTCATGCCACCAGAGGAGGGGACTACATGGACTACATCCATGCTTTGATGTTTACTCCTGTATTTTTTGTGCAGGGCAGGGAGAATTTTTGAAGGTATGAAGTTCTGGAATCTCTTTCTCTCAAGAGCTGATCTAATAAGTAATTGAATTGATAAACAGGTTGAAGACAATATTGTCAGCAGTTTTGATAGTCACATAATTTTTAAATTGTTCAACAGAGTAAAACGATGTCAAATTTGATGCTCTTGTCTGTTTTTAAAGAATTATTTAACATTTTGGGACTGGTCATTTCATTTGTTGCTGAGAGTTTGAATAAGTAGATCAATACTCTCATTTATGCTGATCAGCCTCTGCTTAGCTTATATCAGCGTAGCCTGTAAGCAGGTGGAAACAGGTTTCCTGTCCATGTTCAAAGGTTACAAAATATACCTCCCAGCACCTTTAGAGATCACTAATTAACACTTTATGAATTATTTTTATAATCTCTACAGCTGCTCTGGTGTATAAATGACATGTTGTGATGACAGGGAGGTTATGCAACTTGTTCATGGCTGGAAACAGTAACCTGGCAGTGTTATCAACTTTCTCATCGAACTCTTGTTGACAAAGAACATAAACCTATTTTCCAAAATTTAAAGCTGAATTACATTCAATAAGTTTGATATTTCATCTGTTGATTGGACAAAGCGACCAAAATAAAGATGCAGCCTTGACCTCAGGTAAAATTGTAATGAGCCTATCATACAATTATCCAATATTTTAGAGATTAACTAGTAAACCAGTGAACAATAAAAAAAATCAATAGATAAATTGATTAAAAAATGATATGTTACCTATAATCTCTGGGAAGGGAGCCAAGCAAAAAGAGTTCACTCAATGTTACTTTCTTTTAATGAGGACAGTTAATAATGATGATAATTATTTGATTTTTTTAACAGATGTTTTCAGAATACTCAAGGACACTTAACAGCTAAAATATGGCATTAATCACATTCAAAGCAACTGTGAAGAAGGGAGTTATAATCAGTGTATTAAACATGAGCAGTTCACTGCAAATGTTATTTTAAAGGACTTCACATGCTGTCAAGATAATACATGATTGAAACTTTTAAGGTTATAGGTGGTATTTCTTTTTAGAACCTGCTTTTTCGAATTATTATTAAACTCTTTTAATTTAATTGACTTGAGTCACTTGCAGCCTTAATAGCGTTATTATTTTTCATGATTAGATGCTTCTGAAGCAATACATCTCATTTAGAAACAACCTTCTCACTTGTTTCATCATCTCAGTTCATGTAAATTATGTGGAACATTTCCTTGAGCCCTGTCTGACAGACACTATAATACCATGATTTTGATCTACTTCCACGCCGCTGAACATTTCCAGTAGGAAGAGAGTGCTGCTGAGAGGACACTTTGTCCTGTGAGTGAGACGTACATTATCCCCATAGCCCCTGGGTGTGTTCACTGCTGCTATGCTTTGTTGCACCCGCTGAAAGGTAATGATGACCAAGGGGACTGGGACTTTGCTCTGCCTGCCATGCATATCAGACACACTGATCTTGGGTGAGACAAATTGCTCATTGTTTTCATTGGCACTTGTAAGTCTGTGAATCATTTACTGTATCAATGAGGACGGCTTGCTTTCTCACTGGAGAAGACTCCTAACTCTCCTACCACTAGGTGGCGACCTTATGTTGTTTCTTCCTCCTCTTGGAGCTGATGACAGCACTTAGACTCACAAAAATCAGCCCCTGCTGATAACAGATTTTAATATTTCCCTGGCCCTTTTTTTTCTCAGAATGAAATTTGTGTCTTAGTTTAAAGATTAGGTTGATCGCTTTGTTGATAATTTGGCTTCAGAATGTCAGCATATAGTTTGTTAGCTTGATACTCGGTCAGTGACAGACACAAGACAGTCAGCTGGAGCATCCGTTGCAGTATTAATATCATCAGTTGTCAGTTTGGGCTTTGTAACTTAAGACATAAGCCATTAATGCAGCATTTTTGACCTAATGGCCATCAATCACTCAGTAGTTCATTGACTTATAGTGGCTTGGTGTGGTATAAGTTTTCATACACATGTCACGACCGACCATTTGGGAAGCCCTCAGGCAGAAAACTGCCCCCACAAGCGCTCTGAGGCTCTCAGACTAACCTATGTTTGCTTAGCACACACAGTGATTTATTGAACAGTGTCAAGCGCTGTTGCACTCTGTTTGATTTGCAGCTATGATGTCTGAAATTTTGTGGACTGCACACTCCAATTAACCTCCATTTTGGCAAGTAAATCTGGAGCACGTCTCCAGCTCTGAATGTCACATTGTCAGTTATCTCGCCGCTTTTGTAAAACCAATTTCATATTCCTCCTGCCAAGTCTTATACACGAGAATCTGAGTCAGTGACAGCTGTGATGATGGCAGGCTTTGTCAGGCGGCGTTCGAAAACCACCTGCCAGTCACTTCCCAAGAGAGTGAAAAGAGAGAAAAATGCACTCTGTCTGCTCGAATGTTTCTCGTCCTAGAAGCGGAGACACGGGCTGATGGCGGGAAATCTGCGGTTGCCTTTTGAACTTTGTGTTTGCCAATTACACAGCCACGCCTGGAGGCATTACAGCCACAGTAGCCTCACTGTAAAGTCAGCGTTCACACTTATTTACTCAGCATCAGGTTGATACCGCTATATTGCCATGACTGCAAATTCTTGTGTAATTAAAATACTCCCAGGATGTGAGGAGTGTGTGTGTATGTGTGTGTTTGTGTGTGTGTGTGGGGGGGGGGGGGTGTTCTTGAAACAAACTGTAAAACAACCCACCCAGGCCGTTGATTACCATTGGAGGTACAGGAA
>JAQMCX010000057.1:5651922-5782432 GCA_029814765.1 Acanthurus leucopareius | reverse complement strand
CCCCCCCCCCCCCCCCCCCCCCCCCCCCCCCCCCCCCCCCCCCCCCCCCCCCCCCCCCCCCCCCCCCCCCCCCTTGACACAACCTGTATATCAACCCTCCCTGGCCTTTGCTTCCCTTTGCATGTACAGGAATTTGCTCGGTGGCCACTGCGTCTGCTGCATTCCTTCTGATACTCACCACACTGGCTTAATCTCAGCGGGACTCTGGACGGGCTGGTCTGCTCGCATGCCCTGGGAGAGAGTTTCAGAGAAAATGTCATGTTGTTTGTTAGGATAATTACCTGTTCTCTCCCAAGAGTTTCATGCTATAAAAATGCAAAACAGGCATTTACGTCTTTTAGTTGTATAGTGGAAAAAAAATGCTCCTCTCACAGCGATTTAAGAGTAGATTTCCAGACTTAGAAGTCTGTAATATGTTCAGCCTTAAACATAGACAAATGGATTAATTCTCAGTTTTCCTATTGAGGACAATAGTGGCCATTTCTTCCAGTTTTGACTACTGGCTGATTTCTTTGGCTGCTACACCCTTCACAGTGTGTCCACTTTTCTTTTTGTTTGAGACGTTGTTAAGGCTGTTTTGTTTAGGATGTGAGAAGATGTATCCTGCTGTCTCGCTGTGTCAGTGCCCACTGTGCTGTTTGCCCATGAGTCCATGTACTCACTCACAACAGAGTCCGCTCAGCTGTGTCCTAACAAAGCCTTGCGGGAATAAAAGAGCCAAGCCACTGAAAAGAAGGCAGAGCTTGTTGTGTGACTACCTTTTGTGTCCTTTTGCTTCCAAAGCTCTTCTTTAAGAGACAAGAAGCCATCTGCCTGCAGACAAAAGAGTGCAGCCCTCGTCCCCCCTCCCTCCCTCCCTCCCTCCCACAACCTCACAAGGCCAAAATATCTCCAAGTGGTCCATTCCTCATCTGTCCCCTCAGACTAAGCTGTAGAGCTGCATTGTGTGGTGTGGTATGTTTCGAAGAATGTCAACCACAGTGACAAATATCTTCACCTGTCCTGTCACTCGCAGCTATCAGCCAGTAAACTGTTGCCCACAGACATCCGAAACAAACAAAAAGAAGCTGTTACACTAAAGGCCCACAACAATTTTTTTTGACTTTGTGTCTGTGTCTGTAAGCTGCCAATCCTTTCATTTTATCTCAGCTCTGCTTTTGCCCTTTGGGTCTCTCACTTTCCACTTCACCACCCTGTTTTGCTCCAGCCCTTTATCATCACTTTTCTAACGCTTCTGGCTTTCTGACCTTTTAAATTTCTGATCCTACTGACCTTATAAATCATTTCAAATTTTTTTTTTTTTTAAGATCACCTCCCATATTCAGGCCCATAGCTCAAGAGCTTGCAGATATTTGTCATTTGGTGTGTGTGGTCTGCACTGCTGTCAGTGATGTGCTCCTCAGCTCAGAGCATCTTGATTAATTAGAGAAGCAGACAGCCTTGTGTTGTTGTTTACTAGTTGTTTACAAGCAGAGCTAATAGGGACAAATTCAGCATGAACATAGCAACAGCCCCCCACTGGTTACACGCTACATGACTGCAGACCTGCAAATGAGCCTCCTGTAGGATTTTGCTTGGATTTGGGCACTGCGGGATTATTCCTTGTGTAAGGATTATGGCAGTAATCCCTCCCAATCCCAGTAGATGGTCTCTGGCTTTGCTGGTCCTCTAAGACAAATGATTGTGATTGGCAGGAGAAGTCTGCAGTCAGAGTGTCTGCAAGATCCAGTCTGGAAGGCAGTGTGGGGAATTCCACCAGCAGACTGACATAGCTGGAGGTCAAGATCTATTTGAATTACGAGGACGCAGCCACAGCTCTGCGAGGCCGGAGAGTCTCGAGTCAGTCTTTGAGCAGTCGAGTGACCCGTTTAGAAAGACCCAGTGCTGACTGAGAGCTGTGGCATTATCTCCGGTTAAGTGAAGTGGAGTGTGTCCGGAAGGCAGCGTGATAATGGAAGTGCACTCTGTGCTATAAAGAGGGCGTCTGCACTATTGATCCAGCTTTACAGAGCTGTTGAGCTGTGTGAAGCGGTCCTGACAGCAGCCGACCGCCCTTACTCTCAACCTCCTGGCCCCTCCCTATCTGGGACCCTGTTCTCTCTCTCTTTCTCTCTCTCTTTCCTTTCTGGGCGTGTGAAAGAGGGCCATTGTGTGAGGCACACTTCTGCCCTCAGGCCGCCCACTACCAATCCCGTTCCCTCTGCTCCTCTTGCTCGCTGCGGATTCAGAGCAGATGCAGAGTCAACCCGGCGCTGGCTGTCATCAGTCGCCCTCCTGGGTCAGAGGGGAGTGGAGTGTAGCTGCTGCCTCTGCGCTGGGCTGTTGCCGGCAGCGTCTGCTGCACAACACCCGCGTCTCCCCTCCGCATCTTTCCTCAGAGGAGATGGAGAATCTGTGGGAACCCGACCAGGCTGGCATGGAGGCTGGAGAAAACAGAGGAGGTTTGGGAGGGGAGTTGATTACCCACAAGACTAAAAGACAAGAGAGGAAGCGTCAGGAGCTGCTGGCTCTGGCTCTGGGAGTCAAACTGGGAAGCAAAGGAACATTTCTGTGGAAACCTATTAAACTGTTGGCCTCCTGTCCACAGATCTCCTCACCTCTGGTGCGACGGAGTGCCTTGAAAGACACACCGGAGAAGCAGTGCTCCTACGAGAAGATACACAACTTCAAGGTGAGGTTTTTCTAAATAAAAGAAATGCTCAATGGCTAAAGTTCACTCTCATTTCCCCTTAAAGATTATTTACATTTCAGCTGTTCTTTATCAGAAGTTTCTTGCACTGGTTAGGTAATTCTTAAGATGATGCATTTGCAGATATGTTTTTGCCTGCCTCAAATGTTGGCTTGTCTCATCAAAAACATCAGTGTGTGTGTGTCGTTTTGCTAAAAACAAATGCAGCTACCACCCATATGCACTGAGGGGGACTAATGGATACACTACACCCACAGCCCATTAACAGCAGTGCAGATTGATTTGCATTGATTTTAAAGCTCTTGGATCCATTTTTGTTTCAGGCTGCTGATTTTGTAAAAGCAGTTATTGAGCTGTAAAGTACTGTAGAGTTGTCTGTTCTCAGTCAGAGTGTGTCAGTGCACAGAAAATTGTGTAAAGTGGAACAGAGATATGGTTCTTTAAATATACAAAGGAGAATTTCAGGGATACTCTGCCTCTGGGCTCTTTACATTCTTGCAATTGTATCTTGGGTTTCAGTTAACAGGCAGGTTATAATGACCCCAAGCATTTTGTACACTCCCCTTTGAAAATGAACAAAAAAACCATCCGTTCACCACCTGCCATATGCCCTCTTCACTCATCAGTCTACTACCATCTATTCAGAGTGCCATTGAAGGTGTGTGTGTGTGTGTTTGTGCATGTGCATGCAGGTGTGGCTCCATTTGCCATCTTATCTGTGTTTTTTGGGTGCACAGTCAGTGTACATCTGTTATTTTGGCTTGCAGGCCGGCCTGCATGTATCCGATTGCCCAGCAGCAGATGCCAGACACATTATAGTAAATCCTTTAATCTGCCTTGTATATACAAATGCTCTCATTTGGCGAGGGGTCCCATCCACTGTAGCTTGGGATCGCGAAGTAATCTTCATCCAGTACATCAAAGAGGAGGTCCTCCAGCTTGGACTGAGCATACCAATGACTTGTGGTATTCGGTGTGTGTTTCTGTCTCTGTTTCTGTTTGTATAACAGTGTCATCTCTAACCACAGGTACACACTTTTCGAGGGCCGCACTGGTGCGAGTACTGTGCCAACTTCATGTGGGGTCTCATTGCCCAGGGTGTCCGCTGCTCAGGTAACCATACACTCCAACATTAATATTGCATGTCACGGATTAAATGGAACATAAGTCATGGATTACACAAGCAGTGTGTAATCTGTGGATAACAATGTCCTGTCACGCGTGTTTTCAGTTGCATAGTCGACTCTTTATTCCCCCTTTGAACTGATGGTTCGGTTATGTCACATTTTGTGGTTATTTTCCATTTTCCCCCTACGTCTGTGAGTTGAGGTCCTCCTGTCAGTGACTCATCAAACACAACCTTCAGATAAACCCTGTTTAACACTTTTGTTTATCACAGCCATAATGCTCCTCCAGGATCCTTAATCACAGTTATGTCAAAAAAGAACAGCAACTAAATGTTTTTTATAGGCTGTTTTCCGATTCACATATAAAAGGTTCCTTTGAAAAGAAAAAAAAAAGCCATGTGATGCAGTATTCTCACAGCATCGGCATCCAAAAGTAAGTTGTGTTTCTCCGTCATAAGAAATAACCAGAAGATATATATGTGATGATGATAAAACGCAGGTCAAACACAAGTCAGATGTGCTGTAATTGTTGATCAAACGCAGCATCTAAACTAAGACACTGGTTGCGTATTAGAGTTTAGTGGGGTATTCATGACCTCTTTGGTCACAAGATTCATTCAGTTCACAGACAGTCCTGGAACTGATGTGCACATCAGTGGACTTGCTTGCTTTCCCCCCAAACAGAGTGTTTGTTGTTGAGACATTTGCCATGCTGATAAGCCAGAGGCAAACACTGCTATCATCAGACACCTCATGTGCTATGGAGCAGCAGGACAGACCTCTTTGTCCTCTCTCTCTCCATGTCTAGCCTCTGTTTTTTTTTTTTTTCTTATCTCCTGCTGCACTCTCTGTGCAAAGGCTGACTGAGAGCGAGGACCCCAATCAGCAGAGCGGCGTTAACGTCGCTCTGGTGGTATTAACGTCTTTTTGATGAATGATTTCAGTCAGACGCCCCCATCGACAAGTACAGCTCCTTCAAAAACCGTCTATTCAAGTTGTGCTGCCAAACAAGCAGGCATACTCCCTAAACACACACACACATGCACACATGCACACATACACACATACACACGCACAAGCACACTGCTCTTGCCAGCTGTCCAGCATGCTCCCTGTGACTAAAACTACAACAAGGACCCCCGCCTATGCTGCTTTTTTGGCTTTTATCTACCTTTGGCGCAGTGCACTGAGGCAGCTTAGCAGCAGCTGTGCTGTCTGACAGTGCAGTTTATCACTGACTCTGGGAAACCTTTTCAAACTGCTGTCTTAAGCCTGCTGTGATGGTTTTCTTATCATCAGTCTGAGACTAATCTCTCTCTCTCTCTCTCTCTCTCTCTCTCTCTCTCTTTCCCACTTCTTCTCTCCAGACTGTGGGCTGAATGTACACAAACAGTGCTCCAAACTGGTTCCCAGCGACTGCCAGCCGGACCTGCGCAGGATCAAGAAAGTGTTTAGCTGCGACCTGACCACACTCGTCAAAGCCCACAACACCACACGACCCATGGTGGTGGACATGTGCATTCAAGAGATAGAGCTGAGAGGTAGGATCAGGAATGTCACTGAGCAGAGGCCCACAGAGTAATCATTTATAAATAAAGAGAATGATAATAAAACCGACACAAGTTTCCCAATTTTCCCTTCAGGTATGAAGTCTGAGGGTCTCTACCGCGTGCCTGGCTTCTCAGAGCACATAGAAGATGTGAAGCTTGCATTTGACCGAGGTTTGTTGACTTTAGATTACTGAGGTCGTCGATCACAAGTTTTTTACATTTTAAATTAAATTTGAAGTTTTTTCAGCATTTGACCTATCAAGAGCAATCAGCTTTTTTTTTTTTACAGTTGTATCTAAATAAAAAAATGAAATGGCAATCACAAACATTCAGGCTTGTTTTTTTAAATCCACAGATGGGGAAAAGGCTGACATCAGTGCCAGTGCCTATGCAGACATCAACATCATCGCTGGTGCTTTGAAGCTCTACTTGCGAGACCTTCCCATTCCAGTTATTACGTTTGACTTGTACTCCAAATTTATTCAAGCTGCAAGTAAGAGCTCCCCCACTTTGGGTTATTCCACACCATTAGTGCGTTACTGTTGACCCTGCAGTTCTCTGATACTAATCATGCTGCTAATGTAATGCAGAAATTCCAAATCCTGAATCCAGACTGGAGGCCATCCATGAAAGTTTGCTGCAGCTCCCCCCGGCACACTATGAGACCCTGCGTTACCTGATGGCTCATCTCAAGAGGTCAGCTCGTGTAGACTGTCATCAGACAGGACAAAAAGTTGTTTTAGTCCTTTTATATAAAGGATAAGGCTGATGTTTTGTGGTTTTTAGAATTATTGCAAATTCCTTAAAATGACCAAAATCAACAATGAAATGATCGAACTGAAAAGCATCAGACCAGAGTTTTGCATGCATCGCCAAACCCTGACAAATCCTCTCTGCAGTAAACATGTGCACTATGGAAAAGCTAACTTTTTTTTTGTAGTTGGTCCCACAAACTGCAGCCGTAATTACAAGCTAGAGTGCTGCTTGTTTATTAATCTGCAGTTGTAAACAGTCCTCAGAAAATTCACAGTTTTCTCCTCTTGAGTAAAATTTGCTAAAAAACAACAAAACTTACCTGTTTTAATTAATTAACAATACTGTTGAAATAATGATTTCTTTAAGCCTGTTTTAAAATGTGTCCAGCAGGCTGAGTGCCATAGAAAGTTTACAGAGGTCAAATTTCAGTAAGACTAGCTCACCATTTGTTTAAGTGTTTAAATTCCATTTTTAAAAAGAAGAGAGAATTATAGAGTAATGCCAGCCTTATCATTAAATGTAACATATCTGAGGTGAATTCATCGATGATCCAAAAAACATAACGCCACATTTCTATGTTTAGCAGTTGTGTCTCTTGCCTTATTAAAGACCAGTTATTTTCCTGTGTGTCACAGGGTGACGCAGTTCTCAAAAGACAACTTAATGAATGCTGAGAACTTGGGGATTGTCTTTGGTCCGACACTCATGCAGCCACCGGAGCTGAACGCCTTGACAACCCTGAATGACATGAGGCAGCAGAAACTGGTGGTGCAGCTGATGATAGAGCACGAAGAGGACTTATTCTAAAGACTGAGACACGAGGGCCCTACAGCAAAGACGAAGGACAATTATTTATTCTGTCAAAGAGGAAATTCAAGCCACCTTGATTCTAATGAAGTTTCAGAATAGTTTGTAATCAGATTGAACTTGAAATGCTTCTTTCTCGCATGACTGTTTTAGTTGAGGTTTAGTGTCGACATTGTCTTGTTACTGTAATTTCTTGGGTTTTCATAGTCAGCCGAGACCATCATTTTTATATTGGGAAAGGATCCGGTATTTTTAACTACCTACAGTGCTGTTCCATCCTCTCTTTAAGTCAGAGACTGTCACTACCTGGTGTAGACGACTCAGTCATGATGACAGCGCTGTGTGAAACCAGTGGAAGCCTGGCGCTGTGTGAACCGAGCCTCACGGCAGCAGCCACAGTCTCTTTACCATGGGACATGTGTGCATATTGTGATTTTATTTTTTTTTGTGTGGGAACACTGGTTAAAATTTCATTGTAGATAAAATCAGATCATGTGATGATCAATATTTTAACTGTGTGTGTTAAAATATGAGAGATGAGACAATTGGACGCTCGTGAAGCACTTTTTTGCAGCAAGTGTAAAGATTTATTTTGTAAAGATGTTTATTTTGTCTTTTACTCTACATCATGTTCTTTTGTCACATTAATATGCTGTGTGATGTACCGTTGAGAATGATGTTGGTTGATTCGATGTCTAAATACAAAACTGTTCACAACAGAAAAGAGGAATCAGAAGAGAGACAGTTTGTGGATTTACCGTTTTCATTTGCAATGTGCCGTGTTATGGTAGGGAACACATAAGTGGATTACATATTGGACATTTTAATTCACATGCCATTTTGCAGACTGCACCGCATGATCAAAGCTCCTCTGCACACATGTTGGTGGCCTGTATGACATTTTTTCTGTTTACATGCTGTAATTTGGGATGTTTTCATGTAAAAATTATAATCTGGGCCCATTTTTTTTTCTTTTTGTATGACAGTAACATGACTTGGTGCAGTTGTAGTAGTGGCTATTCACTTCACAATGCCATAGAAGTCAACAGCCATACGACGGCTGTGCCCGGCGTGTTGCTCTCACAGTTGGTTTGATTTGATTAGGTAAATCCTTTCTACAAATCCATTTTATCAAAATGTATTTTTGTGACAGTTGCAATTAAAAATGTAATTTATCAAATGATTTATTAAACACTAGAAACAGTTTTAATTAGTGTGACCCGTTTCTCAAGATGTTGGTCTCCATTTATCATGATGTTAGCACAGTGTAACAGCTGTAGAAGCGGTTTGGTGTAGAAAGAGACCCAACCCTGTGCCACCGATGATTGCTAGTAGCCTGAAGCAAAGTGAATCATAGGTATGTGGTTTACAACCTTTTAGTTATCTTGTGACAGATATTGCTGTATCCTTGCCAGGTATTTTATCCAGAAGGCCTTTAGCTTATGTTCAATCTCTAGCAGGCTATATAACCCCCCGACTGAGCCTGTTTTACCTGTAGCCAGGGTCAGCAAAGGGAAACTGTTTCAGATACCATGTGAACTTAAGTGGTGAGAAAAAACAGTGGTGCCCTTTGTTAGAAAAGTCAGTTGCACAACACTGTTCACACTCCAGCTCTTCTACTTTTAAATGTGTCATGAGAGTATCACTGGTGCATGTCGGCCTTCATCCCAGTGTCATTTTTGCAAAAAATTACAAAGCAAAAATGTCACAATGTTACTCACACCTGTTTTCGTACTTAAATTTTTTTTTTTATGGGATTAGTTACCGATTAAGACGCACATCTGCTTAATGACTGCACTGCATTATTATTCACTTATTATTGTGTGATTTTCATGCAATTCTGAAACAGAAAGACAGAAAAAAATGTCCAACTGTGGCTTTAAAATGTCAATACTTTAACACTTTAACACATGTGATGCTGACATGAGTTTATATGAAGCCTTGACTGTTAGGAGCAAAGAGATTTCATCTTCTTATATCTCAACTGCATCATTAAATTTTTATTTTTTGGGGGGGGAGTTTTCACTCGCTGTCAAGATTCACTCAACCATGACCTCTCAGAGCTTTCATCTGTACGATTTAAAGAAAAGAATAGAATGAGAACACTGACAGCTATGACACATCTCAATGGCTTCTTTCATCTTTGTTCTTCCTGTTGATGCTGCATAGCTGAAAGCTGCTGTCTGCTGGTGGATCACAGGTTACATCTGCTCTGCCACTTATATATTTTATAGAGTATGCAACATATATAACTGACGAATATCTGTATTTTTAGATACTCTCTAGTTGTTTTGTGTCTTTATCACAAAACATTTAATTTTATAACTCCTGAAAACCAAAGTTAATCATCAATCATCCCGCTTAAAATCACCTCTTATTTATAACAGAGAAAGAAACAGGAAGTTGGCTGTGTGGATTCACATGATGTTTAACACACAGTGAGTGTTATTTTTGTCTGAGCTATAAGTATAAAAAGGGTCGCCTGATGATGGGAGGTGGAGGTTTTTTCCTTTTTTTCTATTAAGGGTTCAAAAGACAATTTTCATTTGGATACTGTTTAAGCAGTATTTCTGACACTATGACACGATGAAAAACTATAATGGTTGTTCACAGCTCACTTCAATCATACAGTAAGCATATGAAGAGAAACCTAAAGTTATTCCTTTGATGTATTACACAGAACTTGGAACATTCATTACTGCAAGTGACTAAATCCTAGTACACAAGCATACTTTTACATGATTTACTTCTTTTGATGGCTTATTTGGATCATTTTAAATGCCAGAAACTGTATAAGACTTATAAAGGAAAAGAGGGGTATAGATCACTGTACATCATTGTTGTTCAGTTTAGAGATTGAAATCAAATTTTATAGTATGATTAAAAAAATCTAGAACAAGAGTGCCCTCTAGTGATTAATGAAGATATGCACAGATAGCTGTTCTCATTCAGCATCACATCACTGAGGTTGTCTGCATGTTCATGTTCAGTACTCAGCACACACGCTGTAAATAAAGCACAAAGTAATTCATATTAAGTTAAGTTTATTTTAAAAATGTCAAAATCATGAAAGGAAATCTATTGTTTGAAATTCCAATACTGTTACATTTAAAGCAACATTATCAGTGCATGATGAAAGGCAATAAATAGATTATGGATCTAATTTTCCATGAAATGACAAAAATGGAGCTGATTCAAGTGATACCAAATGTAAGACAATACTGTTAA
Source organism: Acanthurus leucopareius (assembly GCA_029814765.1). Lineage (NCBI taxonomy): Eukaryota > Metazoa > Chordata > Actinopteri > Acanthuriformes > Acanthuridae > Acanthurus > Acanthurus leucopareius. Next base: position 5,772,275 of record JAQMCX010000057.1, on the reverse strand, counting down.
ATGAAGTGTAAAAAATTCCATGTAAAACCACTTAGTGACTAATTCACAATTCCTCAGTTCCTGTCACTATTTTCAAAGAAATTCATTGGACAAACACTCTGATGGTTTAGAAAGATGGAAAAAGTCGCTTTTTTAGAGCTCATCGTGCTGAAAGACAAATTCCCTCGTAGATATAAAACCATCTTTATCTTCATCCTCATTTTTGAAGATGTCATCAACCATTACTTCATGATGTGTGTCATTTGGTGAGTATCCATGTTTCTCAAATTCTTTCTTCAGGTACTCTTTTACCTGTGGTACAGGTGGAAAAAAAGTAACATTACACAACAGAAAAAAAATACACAGGCCTACTCACTATTAATACATAAAGAAGAGCAGTATAAAAGAATTTCACACCTCCTGTCTGGAGAGCTTCCAGTCATCATTGAGATCCATCTCCCTGAAAGAATCATGAGACCTGGGACCATTTCGTATGTCCATGAGCTCAATGTCAAAAATGAGGGCACTGTTTGGAGGGATCTTACCTGTCAACAAACAGACACTGATGTTCAAGAGAAGCACAAATATGTCATGGTGGAGCACAGAAGAAGGGCAGATCTGATGCAACAGACCTGCTAAAGCATGTCTTTTTGTCTTCTGCTACCTTTTCCTTCCTTGCCGTATGCCAGAGAAGGAGGGATGGTCAACTTCCTGCGCTCTCCTGTGCACATGTCCTGCAGACCCTTATCCCAACCCTTGATCACCTCCCGGATCCCAAGAGTGAACCATACTGGATTTTTATCCCCATCTTTACGACTGCCAAGAGTCAAACAGATCCATCACAGTTATCTTTGAGAAATAAAAGTCCAGTTCATGCAAAATTGATATATGTACAATAAGGGTTAAACAATTATCTAATTCAATGTTGAGGTCTGAATGGACAAAGGCACACTGAAAACTGGTAGACTGTATCAAAGTGTAATCTATTAAGGTATTTATGTGAGTAAAGAGAGAGAGGCAGAGAAATTTTGACAGCTTCAAGCAAAGACCCAATGTTCGTGCAGAAGTACAGAAACATCACAGGGTATATAGCATTTTTACAGTAAAGAAATTACCTTGAATGAAAAAGGGTGCCATTACTCTCCATGAAACCGTCGTAATGAACAAGAAGCATGTCTCCATATTTTGACTTACGATAACACATAATGGGTTTGTGTAAAACCTCGATTTTCACTTCTGGCTCGGGTAGTTTGCCCCCAGTCACAAACACAAACAACGAAGTACATAACGAACAAATGGAAAACAGAAACATTTTGACAGACAGAAGCTCGTCTACCCACAAAATTCATTAGGAAGTAATTCCAACTTTTCCATAAAAAACAGCACCTAAAATAGATACATGGCAGGAATGCAAACTACGTGGCAGCCAACTTCTGCTGTGAACGCAGCCACTGTTCGAATGCCCGCCTTCCTCCTTCTACGATTGGATAATTTCAGTCTGAAGCCCACCCTTTATATATTTTCTCTTCAGTCATTGGTTACTCTATGTGGCAATCGCCACAATAAACACTCATAGTACTTAAATCCTCTGATGTAAATGGGAGGGGCGTCGTCAGCTTCTCTCATGATCGCTTAGAATAAGATTCACGAAAAAGTTTACGCACTTTTGACTACGTAGCTGAAATCTAAACCCGCGGTCGTTACTCCACAATCACACTCGGGGCCCGATGGAGTCGAGGCGATCAGCTGTGCATCATATCTCGATATGATAAACTAGTAATGAACGGCAAAAACACATAATTAAACAATGGAAGGAATGCTGTATAAATGGACCAATTACATAAGTGGTAAGTAAATCCCAGACTAGCTGGGCGTTTTCGGTTTTAATTCTCGTATTGAGGCAGTCAGCTAGCATGACAACGTCTTAGCGCACTTGTGTTGAGTTAGAGATAACGTTAACAGGCAATGGGCAAGCTAATGTTAGCTTTCAACAAGCGGAGCTCATGCACCACTTCAAATTAACATAGTTGTCTTAGACTTTGTTAAGTTAAATGTTAAACGACTTCATAGTTTACCTTATTTATGAAGTCGTAACAGGTAGCGATTGCTCATTTGCGTAGTTCCTGCCATCTGTCATTATAATCTGACTTAACAACTGCTTAGCTGTTGCTAACACAACGTTAACGTAGGTTAAGGGTTAACTGAACTCTTCCCAAGTTTATGAATCAAGATAAAGCTGTTTTATATTGACTTTTAATAAATTAATTTCATCATCGAAATATCATAGTTATACTCACTAAACACCCACGTTACATAAGGTACATAAGTCATTTAAATATTGTGATTTTTTTTTCTCAGGTTGGCAACCTCGTTGGTTTGTGCTTGAAGGAGGAACTTTATCTTACTATGACTCTCAAGAAGATGCCTGGAAAGGTTGCAAGGGCAGCATTAAAATTTCAGTTTGTGAAATCCAAGGTCGGTATGACTCATTTTTTTCCTATATACTGTTTCTCAATGTGCAAGTGTTAGCACTTAGCTTTCTGCTATATTTTGGACGTCGGTCTCAAAAAGCACTTTGTCTCCTTGTTTGCTGCTGGTTTTTTTTATTAGTTCATTCCACTGACTCTACACGAGTTGACCTGACCATACCAGGAGAGCAGTACTTTTACCTCAGAGCCATCAATGCAGCTGAGAGGCAGAAATGGCTGGTGGCACTGGGCACAGCCAAAGCTTGCCTGACTGATAACAGAACGAAGAGAGAAAAAGGTATTTGAATGTCATAACAATATTTCTTTGTAAAATATTTGGAACGTATTACTAATGTTTGCTCCTTTGTTGGTACGATTACAGAGCTCCAGGAGAACACAGAGGCTCTGAAAACTAAGATGTCAGAACTCAGATTGTACTGTGACCTTCTTCTACAACAAGTAAACAAAATCAAGGAGAATGATGAGCTAGGAGACACGGCAGAGGTAAGGTTAAGGTTTAGTTGAGCCGCTGAAATAAGAGAAGCTGCAGTCTTTGTGAAACTGCAGTACAGGGTATATCTTTTGCAATTGGTGATCAATGTTTGCGTATGCTCACTAGTTTACTTGACAAGTAAAAAAAGTTATCTCATCTTCTTTTATTTATTACTTTTTTAGACTTAGATGTTTGCATACTTTATCACTGAACATACTTACCTGCCTAGTATCCCAGCTTCCCCCTGAATGTCCTGAAAACTGATATGTATGTTTGTGTGCTTTTTTCAGACAGGCACGGACACTGGAAACATGGTAAAGTCTACATGCACAACTTTCCTGAAGACCCTGGAGGAGTGCATGCAGATAGCTAACCGGACTTTCAGTGCAGATATGGTTACACAGAGTCCTCCTGGGTCTCCTCCAGTAGCAGCTATCAAACCTCAGAAGGTATGCCACGTCCCCTGTGTCTAAACAGATAACCCAGTGACATCTACTAAATTCAGCTTGGTCTCAAAAATAAGTATATATATTTATAATCCCATATTTTCTCTTTTCCACAGATTAAACCTGTCAATCATTTAAATCAAAACCTTGGAGAAAAGTATGTTGCTCTTTTCTGTCATTATATATTTATGTTGCCTACAGTGCTTCTCCATCTATCATTAACTGCCACATTGATGTTCAAAGTAGCACTCAAAGTGAGGCAGAAATCCAATACCCTGTCAAATATTTTGTGTTGATACAATAATTTGTTATTAATGTAACATCTCAGTGGCACTTGACATAATTGTTAATTATATTTGCTCTAAAGAAGTGCCTGCCAAGTTTGAGGATTAATATATTGTACTTAATTTTTTTCCAGTTGGAGAGATTTGGCTGAGACCTCAGGAGAAGATATACATGAGAACCAGAGCGTTGACTCTGTAACAGAGGCACCAGATGAGCCAGATAGACCAGAATTTCAGTCTCCCCCATCAGGTAAGTCAAGTGTCTCAATGACTCACTTTACATGCTGCCCTGAACTGACAGCCATTACTGCATACCATAAAAGAAAGACTACACAGGACAAAAGGGCCCTGGTGGATATGGGTATATTACTGCCTTTTAGTGAGCTGACAGTGATGAATGTGTAGTTACATTATCGAATTTCCTTTAGCAGTGCAAAGAGGAATCTACTACTGGTGATGGAAAGGAAGTCTTTTCCACTTTATAGTTTGGAGTTTTATATAAAACATATACTTTCTCACTGTAAGACACATTAAAAATGAAATGAAATCATAAATAACATAATTTCAAGAAAAAATGCAATTTTATTTTGTACTAACAAGGTGTCCTATAGTGATTTTCAATATTAAAATATATGAGTATTCATTGTAGTTTTTATAGTACAGAATTTTTTATAGTCAAATTGGTCAACAAGTTTTACTTAAAAAACTAGTGTAGAAAATAATACACCCTTCTTTCGTAACATAGTTTACATTATGTTACATTAGAATATACTATGCATGTAGCTGGTGCAGGCAATAACTTTCGTGGGTAAATTTTTCAAGTGCAATTGCTTGGTCATCATCAACACCTGAGTTACGCACATTTTTGTGACCACTGGTAAATGCACAGCAGAAGCAGCACTGCTTTGGAGTTTGTGAGGATTTCTGTTAACAGGCCTGTGTTGACCCAAAGTTTCCCAAAAATTCTGTCGGTACTGCCATCATGCAGTTCCTGCCAGTTACGTTCTCACAATGCACAGTACAGCATCTCACAGAGTACAACAGTAGAGGATGAAATTAAACCATTTGCACCCTACTTTACCCAACTATGATCTTTGATGTCATACTTGAACAGTGCGACCCATAGAGGGCAGTGCTGCAACACTTAAACGCCATACAAATTGTGCTGCTGCTCTTGAAGTTTGTTATATAATAGTATATGTATAGTGAATGACGAACATGAGGATTGCATCAGTGTTACCTGTCATTGGTTAAAGACAATGAGTTCACATGTCAGCTCATGCCACCAAAGTGCTACTCTCACAATACTCTTCGACAAGTCTGATGAAAACCGGACTTTAAACCTACTGAGATGGACATCTTGGCTGAAAACCTTTTCTGCGTGTCACATACATTGTTCATGTCTCCTGTTTGTCTGCTCTTTCTCACAGACATTGAAGCAGCCAATGACAACAGCCCAGTCCACGAGGAGCCAGTTGATCCATCTTTACACACTACCCAGAATACCTCTGACACTGACACCGAGCACTATGAACAGCCAGCGGAGGGGGATGAAGAAAAGGAAGCTGATGATCCAGAGGAGACCAAACAAGAGCAGAAGCACAGACTGGACCAAAGTCAAGTAGAGTGTGACAACAACACGGAAGTGAATGCAGCCATCCAGCCCCAACACGAACAGGAAGCTGTTCCAGACCAAGAAGAGGCACAGCATGAAGGCGAGACCTGCAGAGATTCACCAGAGCCAGAAGACACAGAGCAGGTGGAAACTTTCTTCAGCACAATGAGTCACAGGTATGAAAATGCTACTCAGGAAGGTCACATCCTTTAGGGGACATTTCTGTATGAATGTTACTGTAAGATTAATTATGATGTTACACAATGACAGTATTAGGATGAACCAATCTAAGATACATGTAGTATTTTTGCACTTCTGCAGCACAATTACTTAGTTTAAGGAAATACAAGTGTTGTTACTGTGTTGCACAAGAAAAAAAAAATCAATAATGAAAAGTCTGAAATATGTTATCTGAATTCATGGCAAGATGTCACGATCAGTGTTTTATTAGTGTGTTTTCTCTTGACCACATGACACAGAGAGGCCATCATCTGATGTTTGGGTTTGTAAAGATTTTTGTTTGTTTGTTTGTTTCACTCCGTGTTTCAAATGTGTTTTACTTTCTTTTTTAAAGACGTTGTAGAGTTTTTCCCGATCAATGGACTGGAGTGTTTATAATCATTTCTGTAATATTCAGTGATGAGAAACGTTATTATAATGCAGTTAATCAGTCTCACTCATGCAGTATTCAACTGATGGTGGTGACCACAGTATGCACATTTTGGACGTAGTCTTTAAAAATAATGGGACTGTTTTAGAAGATAATGTCAAAACTTTAAAGAGATAACTGTAAAGTCATAGACAAAGTAGCAGGATGGTCTCAGGTATCGTCAGGTGTAGAATTGCATGACATTGTGTGATTCATTTCTCTGGCTTTGTTTTGACCTTTGTACCTTTGACTATTCTGTTTGGTTGGATCAAATAAAAATTGAAATGGCATACTTGACTCTAATACATTCTCCTGTTTGAATCTGTTCTACTTTTTTTAGATTTAGTGATTTAAGACTGGACGACGACAATGGTATCCCTACTCAAGAGTTTTTGGACTCATGCTATGCAATAGTGCCTGTATTAGGTAGGCTGGTCATTTTCAGTCTCTCCTCATCTTAATCTGCTACCCTGTGCCTCTTTCTCGTGATGCTATACATGGTCATTTCAACCCTTTTTACTCTTATAAGAAACATTTCTTTGTTTTTGTTTTTTTTTGGTGTTTTTTTCTGCGCATGCTGTTTCATTCACACTGTCTGTGCTTAATGAGTGGGAGGCTTTCTGTCTTGGATTCGTCATCACCTTTTGTTTCATACATTATCTTGTTCCCTTCTGCACCTGTATGTCTTCAGTGGTTTCATTTATCTTTGTCTCTTAACAGTCTTATGACACTGGCTTTTACATGCTTCTTTACCTGTATGTGTCCTTGTCTTTGTATATTGTGACATCTACAGAGTAAATTACACTCTGATAAGCAGATGACAAATTGACGATGGACATACATGATGGCTGCCTCAATTTTTAGAGCATCAGACTTTGCCCAATATTTAAGAGGAGGGATTGAATTAGGATGGTTGGTCGTCAAGAGTTATCCGGTGTTATAAGTGCTCTCAGTCTGCATGCATTTTTTTATTCTAGCCCATTTCACATTAATAAGCAACTAAGCCTTAAAATTGTCCTCTTTGAATTAAAAATCTTAATGAATCTCTAATAAGGTGATAATTGTTTCCGCAGTCACATTTTAGCTGGTTGAGTGCTGCTTTCTCCCATCAAATCTGTGTTTTCTATATTTGATATCCTGCATGACACAGTTGCTCGGGATTCAAGGACTTCTAGAGTTACAATCCTTTATCTTCTTTAAAAAAAAAACTACACTCCTCTTCTAAAGATTTTATACAGAATTATTTGTCCTCTCATTGCTGAGAAGGAGCAAGGCAGCTGAATTGTTTATTATTGACTATTAACAGCCACACCATCACAAATAAAATAGGACCCAAAACTAAGAATCTTGTCTTCATGAGCAACAAACAAATGATCATGGATTTTTTCTTCTCAGACAAGCTGGGCTCCACAGTGTTTGCACCAGTTAAAATGGATTTTGTTGGAAATATCAAGGTACGTGTTTGTGTTTATTATTTGTTGTTAAGACAGATTTTACTGTTGTAAACAAAAGAAATGACAATAGTTGTTCTTCAGCAGCATCAATCAGTATTAATACTTCATTGTTTACTACTATTTACTTTACATATGTACTATAATGTGGCCATGAGTAGACAATTGCTCTGTGCATTATTGCTTGACTCCTTGTTTAGTATGAAAATCAGACATGGCTTATCAGTTCTTTTATCCTTGTTCTGTTTATGTACAGAAGATCAAGTAGCTTTTTCAGCTGTTAAGATGTATTACTTGTGGTTTTATCATTAACAGAATAGACTCAAGGTGTATTTTCAGCGCAAGTGATTGCATCTTGTCTCTCGATCCTGTAGAAAATTCAGCAGAAGCTGATGTCAGACCCTGACAACTTCCCCACACTACAGTCCATCGTGTTGCATGAGGTCCAGACGGATGTTGCTCAGGTGCGCAACTCTGCCACCGAGGCTCTGCTGTGGCTCCGACGAGGCCTGAAGTTCCTCAAGGAGTTCCTGTCAGAGGTCAACGCAGGACAGCAAGACATCCAGGGAGCGCTAAGTGAGTCTGATTTCTAACATGCACAGTCAGAAAACTAAATCTAAATCTACAACTTTCAATACATTGAACTGAATGCATGGTCTCTAATGAGGTTTCTCATGTTCCGTCTATTCTTTCATTCAGACAACGCCTACGGAAAGACCCTTCGGCAGTACCACGGATGGGTTGTGCGAGGTGTTTTTGCTGTAGGTGTTTCTTTCTCCTACTGATACTTTCCCTCTCAGCAGTTTGTTTTTGTTCTTGGTGTGTAACTATTACATACTTCTCTTTTCCCAGTTGGCGCTGAGGGCAGCACCTTCTTATCAAAGTTTCAGTGCCGCCTTGGTGTCAAAAGAGGGCGACGAGCGTAAGAGCGACTTTATCAGCGGCATGCACAGGGACCTGGGAGTGTACCTGCCCGCCATGGAGAAGCAGCTGGCCATCCTGGACGACCTGTATGAAGAACACAACCTGGAGTCGGATGAAGTGGTGTGAAAACCTCTGCAGAGAGACGATCTGACTTCAAGGAAAGGCAGAACCTGACCGCAGGGGCAGAGTTGTGGCTAGCTGCTGAAGGAAGGTGCCAGATGCTTCAAGTGCATCTCGTGTACAAAATAGTGTGAGCATGTCCCGTGTCAGTGTGAGGTGTTTCCAGTGGTTGTTAAACTCTACCACAGTAGAGGGTCTAGGTATAAAGATGGTATTAATGTCTGTATTTAGGAGCCAACATAGGGCAAAGCAAGCATTAGCTATTAAGACATTATGGTAAACAGGAATGTAGTTTCTGGGTCTTATTGAAAAGACCGCTGACAGTGTAGGGGTTTTAGGGCCCTATTATGCAGACTTCAACCATACCAGTTTATGGTGACATTTGTTTCTGGTGCACATTTTGTCGCTGTTTTGTGGTTCTTCATGTACTGCACATGTTTCAAGGTACATGACCACAGAGTATTTGGCTCTAGCTACTCCCCTGGAGGATCATTTTTGATTAGATTGAATTGAATGCAATGAAATTGGAGATTGTCAAGACTGTCCTGTTTCCTTGGATACATGAAACAGGTTGTTACCAACACAAAGCACTCTATAACTTAAAACAATGTCAGATTGTTGCAATTCCCCAAATACATGCCTTAAGTATGTGATGGAAATGCATACTGGGCCGTTTTTTAGTGTATGAGATTAGCATTTTTTTTCTTGCACTGACTGTTGAAGTTTAGCAGGAAGTATGATCAATTATTGGTTTTATTTCTTTCCTTACAACTTAAATGTAAATCCTGCAGGTGGACAATTTATTTGTTTTGTTTTACTCAGCTAACATGTTTATGATGAGCTATTCAAGACTTTCCATGGGACCAAAAAGGAACTGTCATGTGAACGGCTTTAGCCTCTGCTGCCTACAGTACTGAACAAAACACAAGAGTAAAATAATACGGCAAGCTGTTAAAGTACTGACAACTGCTGAATATTTATGTGGACATCCTCTGCACAAACCTATGCATAGTCTGCATTGTCACAATGTCTATTTATTGTGTCCTAAGTTATTAAGTTCACATTAATGTCACAAGGATCATGTCAATCCAACTTCTGTGTGAATGTTTGGACATTTGTATCCATAGAGCATGTTAATTGATTGCATGGTTTTATGTATTAACTGAAGCAACATAGGTGCCAATGAAAACTCGAAACATAGGCTAAGGCCTTGAATTAACCAAGTAAATACATAATCCTAAAGGGGGTAAATTAAATAAGTTAATTTAAAGTACTTCCACGGATCTGTATTGACAATGAACAGTATCTTTCAGCAAGTCTACTCTGCAGATTTCAGAGTTTTTTCCACCGTCTTGTCCATGCACTGTTCTAAATATACTTGAGAGTTGTTGCCAGCTGTACTTAACATTCTGTGATGTCGATTTAACAATGAAAAAAAAAAAAGTGGCAACACTCCACCTTCCAGCCAGGTTAAAGTTTTTCCATAGATACACTGAGCCATCTGAACAAAGCAGGAACATCTTCATAGGGCTTTTGTACCAAGACATACCATGTAGTATTTTAACTTAATTCTTATGTTTCCTTTTGGGTTTTCAGGAATGCACACAGAAATATTTCTTCATTTAAGTACTTTGCAGCAGGTTTACATCACAGATTCCAATGTTAATCCTGCAAATATGCTATTGTAATATTATGAACATTTGACTTGTTTTTTTATGATTGTATATAAGATACTATTGGATTTTTACATAATAAATAATTAAGTTGTCTCAGGGTGTCTCCTGTAATATTTTGTATCAGATAGGAGATGTGAAATAACCACGTCTTCCTATTTATTAAGTCATTTTCTGTCAACATTGACCCTTGCTCCTCGATTTCAGTAGTTAACCAGACATCAACGAGTAAGGGATACATAGTAAATTTGCACAGGTGTTCCAGTTTGTGTAAACAACAGTGGCGCAGCTTAAATTACACCTTTGCATACTTTGCTGTCTGTGTGTGAGCGTTATGCATGTGCTGCAGTGGCCAGGACCATAGCACCCTGCATGCCAGCCATTCCTGCCTATAGGTCAGGAATTTTCACTTGGCTTGGACCAACAGCTGGGTCCCTGCCTGCTTCCTGTCCCTGTGGCCCCCTTTGCATCGCCCCTTCTGCCACAGCGGTAACGAAATGCTACACCACCCAACCTGAACCAAAATAACCCCTTTTGTTGGAAGAAGTGTTGGATTTCAGTACCTAACTTAATACCTGTGAGAGTTTTAAATAGATTCCGCTTCCTGTATATTTAACTTTGTAACCAGTGTCTTTGGGAAAGGCAAAATCAATAAAACATCAGTTAGGTCATAAATGAATTTGCATCTAAGAGAACTGTTCAAGGTTCCCAAACTCCACAAATAGAGAACTTCACCATGGGGGCTCTTCTATGTGCACAGCAGATCTTTTCATTACAGAGCAGAAGAATCAGGCTGGCCGCTGCATCGCCAGTGACATTTAGTGCTGCAGTGAGACATCTGTGGTACAAATCTGATTGGCCTGGTCAGGGGGGAATGCATAGATGGGATAAATATGCCAAAGTAAGCTTTTACTCAGGCATCTCAGCAGACAAATTGTCCTGATGTGATTTAGCAAAGAAATACAGCACGTTAATGGAGTTATACAGTCGAGTCCAGCCTCAAGCATCTCTGTCGCAACACTGGCCGGCTGCCCGTGCCCAGGCTGTATCGCTGTGCCACATCTCCAGGCACAAACTAACCTCCAAGGGGCTTCAGCAAGACAGGATGAAAAGCTAAAAACCCATTGCCATGTCAGAGCAAACAGCACAGCTTACTTCACTGTGTTGTCTGTTTACTATTTATCCCAACGCAGCACTTTGCAAAGGGGCTGCTGACAGCCTCTTTTTTTCTCTTGATGGATATCTGCTTTTTTTTTTTTTTCTACAGTGAGAGCTCTGAAAGAACATCAATAGCATCTCTATCACTGTCTATGGGCTTTTTGCACAGTACCCAATCACTGTCACTGCCTGCGAGTATTAGATAGAAATCAGAGCTGCTGACAAAACTCCCACTGAAGTCTAAAGATGCATGAGAGGAAGACAGAGTGAAAAGCTCCAGATGGTTTGGATGATTTCAATTAATTTTATTGTCATTTATTTTATTTTTTTTAAAATTACTCACAACTGTATAAATCATATCAGAAACATAGTGAAACAAAAGGAACTTGTACTATCCCTGTCACAGTACAGACTAAATTTTCGTAAAGCCTTACAGTACGTTACCACATGCATGTTATGTTTCAGCATTGTTGTGCATACACAGTATAGGATAACAGCACAGCAGCACAGGCTACAGACAAAACATTCAACAGAGCTTCCAAAAGGTATTTCAGCGTTGTGCGTGGCACAGTTCGTCACTACCATGTTCGGCGTGTCATACATACAGTACTTAGCTACACTCTGGGCAGAGCAAGATGAATATCTCTTAAGACACCTGCTATGCTGATGAATGCGGTGATATACAAAACAACATTTGACAAAGTGGAGGCGTTTCACACTCATTAGCGCGGTATCACAAGCATGCGGAGACAATATATTAACAGTCTTCATCTTTCAATTGCTTTTTTACAGAAGATTCACTTTTAGAACACCTGACTACATCTACGTTATGGCTGAGAAAAAGAGTCTCCCTTGGCACTGCGACTCATACAGTAGCTTATGGAAAGTGTCAGCTTATATCGGCAAAGTCGTCCTTCACCATTGGTGCCCAACGCGGCGGACTACATCTTCACTGTTAAGTTAACTGTTGAGTTTCACTGTTGCTGTATATACTGTAAGACAGAAAGACTGGATAAAGAGGTATTAGAGTAAATACAGTAATGACCATAGAACAGACTGGAATTGAATTCCCTCCCCTTTTTTTTTAGCAGCTACAGACCATTCCAGCCTTTTCCTGTGCAGTGAGAATATTAAGAACATAACAGTTTCAAGCCTTCACATACAGTATATTTCATTTCTCACTGAAGCTCAGGGAAGAAAGTTGATCATACCCGGAGAACTGCGCTTTGTGGATACTTTAAAGCTCCTGTTTGGGTTTGCCTATGTGCTTCAGCGTACAGTCACTGCCATTTCTTTTACAAAGAGAGTAGTGGAGGAGGCCTGTGAGAGTTGCTGTGTGGAGCTACACTACCTGTTGGTTCCTGAGAAACTTTGGATTTATGAAATGTTGTCCAGACTGAATGCCCCTGTCAAGTACAGTACCAACACAAGCCAAGTCGGCCTCTGAACTAATGGCCTCCTGGTTTAACAGTCTCACTCAATTATTCAAATATTACGTGCATTATGTGCATAATTCCTGCACTAACTCCATCACTATACATACATATTGATCTGATTATGAGCCTGGTTTTACCTTAACCACTGACATTTTAATTTGATATTGAGACTACACAGTGCAAACCTTGTTGTGGCAACAATAAGTAAAGTGATAGGTTACATGCTTGGATAGTGACAGCTGCTGTCATGGTCTCAATAATCCCAGCCTCATGCAAATACTGTGCACTGTCATTCACACTGCAGTAGAATACCTGAGGTCACGGCTCTGGGTGTCCTACTGCCTCTCTTTCTCAACAGTAACTGGGTCAAGATTAATACGCTTCTGGCCTGGCAACATCTCCCACTGGCACCTTATAAAGTCTCTGCGAGGCTGTAACACAACTGTTGCATCCAGAGGCTGGTTTCCGGTCCAAACAGGCATGGTGAGGAGGTGAGGAGGCCGGTTTGAAGTCCTGCTTGTTAAGACGGAGTGCAGTTGTTCTGTGCATTTTCTATTTGTGGGTGAAGGCTTTCAACCTCCACTGACTGAGTATAACTCCGGGGAGCTACGTGGCATCTCAGCAGCAATATAGAGGAGTTACATATATGTGTTTTGTTTTTTTTCTTCCATCATAGCGGCACTGGCTGCCTCTACCTTCAGAGTCTCTTGCTTGTAGCATTATACATTTCTTTTTTTTTTCGCATGAAAATTACCCCTCTTATGTGTCAGGCAAATAACACACAGAGGATCCAGCTACACTTTCCAGCTTCCTCCTCAAGTGAAGTACTTGCAGTTTGTGGAGTCAATAACACAGTATGGTGTGCACTTGAGGTGACCGTATGACCTACAAATAAGAAGAGAAGCAAGCTTTCACTCAGTTTAGCGTGTCAACAAAGCACAGACAGGCAGCGAGGAGTTTTTTTGTCAGCACATAATTGTATACTCTGCTTACCCTGGAAGATATGAATTACATGTCTGGTATCCAAAGTCCTTTCCATCACACTCCTCGGCCCCCTCGTAGCGGTATCCATCTCCACAGTAGGCGTGTTTACACTCTGTGGTAAGGGGAGACAGCAGGGGTTGAGGGGTCACATTATATGTGCACAGCAAAACACAACTAAGGAGCAATTAAAGACCACCAACACGGACACATGTGACTTACTGACGCAGCCGTCGGTGACGACTCTGTTTCTATCATCACACTCTTCTCCGTTGGATATCTGCACGATCCCATCACCGCAGTAACCTTCATCATCAGGTGCATTTTCCATGGACTGGAACGGTGTCAGCTGGAATGGAAAAGTCTATTACAGAGTTTAAAAAAATTGAACAAACAACAGAAAAAATAAGAAAGAAATAAATGAAAATAATCAGAGTTTGTTGTACATGTGATACCTGGATCGGCAGCCAGCCATCAATGTCTTTGAAATAAAGGGATCTCTGGTCTTTGCGGAATGCAAGAGCATTATCTGTGTGAAGGCGCTCCAGTTCTTCCTCGTTGCTCACAACGAATATCTGGACAAAAGGAAAATTGAGGAAATGTTTTCAATATTTGTTACAATCCAAAATATAAGGTCAAGCCTCATTTGAGATATTGAGTATGAAAATTTCATTTCTCAGCTGGTAACATTTGTCGCAAAGCAACATTCATTACCCTGGTAGGTTAACTTTTATTTTTCAGAACGTTTTCAAATAATTAATTCAGAAGTTATTAAAACTCAATAACTCAGGGTTTCTTAAAAACACCAAGTCAAAATAACATCCAGTTGCATGATATTAGATTTTTATATACACACAGTAAATACATTTTGATACAATCTCTTAAAGAGATGGTTGGGGTTTTTTTGAAGTGGGGTTGTATACAATTCTTATCTACAATCAGTGTGTTACCTGCAGTAAACAGCAGCCGAAATGCCCTCACTTTGGAGAAACAGCAGAATTACTGTAAATAATTGTTTGCATTTGTTTGCATTTAACTTGCTTACTAATTCCTCACCGCTGGTACTCTGGGGTAGTTTCCTCTGGAAGGATAATCATCATATGGAGAGCCACTGCAGCTACACTTTCCAGGAGGCCCTGGTGGACCACGTGCACCTTTTGTTCCAACCATGTACAGCCCTTAACATATACAGAGAGGAAAGGAAATTTATCATAAGACACAAGGCAAAAAATAAAAAAGGCTAGCAGAGGCAAAACAATTTAGTGCCCAGCAGAAAATATTTCAAGCCTGCAGTGAGGTCTTGTTGCAAGTGCAGGCTACAGTAGCTGATATAAATACTGTATGTCATGAAATGTAGTATCTTTGATTAATCTATCAAGAAGCAGACACGGTCAAATTAATTCACCCTGAAACCTGATCAAGATAACAAATGTCACATGAATTGTCAGGTGACATAACACTCGAACTGTAGGGAGGCTCGCCATCTGTCAATCCATTTTAGCCACATGATGTCATGTCCACTGCATCTTGTTTCAACTCAGGAGATTAAGTTTCTCCGGTGCTAAATAAGACTACCGGTGTTGCCTCTTACTCTGGTCTAAAGTGCACTTCCTTTCGCTGACTGGAGTGTTTGCTACTCCTCACACTGGTAACACAACTTTTCACACACTCTCAGAAAACAGAAAGTTCAGAGCCTCACACACACACCTACCACTTTAAACTAGATGGGGGGAAATTCATAACCTGACTGTGCAAAGGTCAGTTTTTAAACTAGTAGCTTTGAGAGTTAGGGTTAGGATAGAGTTTTTTTTGGAAAAAGTCACCTGTGGCAGGTGAACCAGGAGGACCAGGATGACCTGCAGGTCCCTGTGGGCCTGCTGGTCCCAAGGGACCAACACTGCCTGTGTCTCCTTTTATTCCCTGAAACAAAATCAAAATAATATGCAGAGTGTCACATTCAATACATAAATTATATTTTGAAATGAAATTAACAAATAAATGAAGTAATATTTTTATTTGACTGAGGAAAAATCTGCTGTTCTAAATCACCTGCAATCTTGTTTCTCTCCACCAAAATGCACAATAATGTCCTAATAATGTTACTATTTCAAAACAATGCAACCAGAATGTAATGTGCCCAGAAACTCCTCACCTGCTTGCCTCTCTTCCCCGGCCGGCCAGTGGGTCCTCTGTTTCCTGAGATTCCAGGTTCTCCTTTTGGACCCATTTCACCCTGCAAATCAAATTAAAGCAATTTGACGCTCAATTTGGTTTATTTTTTTTAAAGTTGTAATTCTGCAGAGTCAATTTAAATTTTTTTCTCACTTTCTGCCCAAGCATTCCTGGGAAACCCATTGCACCCTATGGATAAAGAAAATTACATTACATATAATAATTACTGCATGCACATAGAGTTAGTGATATCATTTGGAAAAAACCCCACTGATAACATCTACCCACCTTGTCGCCCTTCATTCCGCTCTCTCCACGATCTCCTCGAGAGCCCTGATGGAGCAGATTACAGCGTGTTACATAATATGCACAACAGAAAACACATTTATCAATACAGCTTATTGAGTTTTCAACTGAATGATGATCACTAAGACGCCCACATACCTTTTCTCCTTTATACCCAGGTAAACCCTAGAATCAAAGATTAAGCATACAAAATATCTTTGATTAAAGTAATTAAAGTAAAGTAAATAATTAAATGAAGTAGTTTGAAAGTGAAATCCTTCCATGCCAGTGTAGTACATAATATAGATTGTACCCGCGGCCCGATTGGTCCTCTGGCTCCAGGCAAACCCATCAGTCCTGCGTCCCCTTTCTCACCCTGATACAGAGGAAAACATCAGGAATAAAAAGAATGAGAATTGGCTTTCAAAACATTACCCGTTCCTTCTGAAGAAGTAATAATTTCAGAATTTGACATCAGAATGTTTCTTTGTACAACTCCAAACAAACATCAGCACAAAAAAAAAGTTGCTTGCAAGTTACATAACACAGGATTACATTATACAAATGGCTCAAAGCTGATATTAATCCCCACTTTCTAATCTTGGCACTTAATAGTCTAATGTGATGTCAAGTCATCTATTGCGAGGTCTGACTTACTCACTTTGGGCCCACTTGGTCCCGGCCATCCAGCTGGTCCCTGCTTTCCAGGAAGTCCAGGAGGACCTGTCCGTCCCTAACAGGAGAAATCTAATTTAACGTAATTTCAGACATAGAAACACATTATAAAAGACTAATAAAACAGATGCTGCCACAGCTGAAGAAGCGGTTGAGTGGTAATGAAATCAG
The DNA here is from genome assembly GCA_029814765.1 of Acanthurus leucopareius. NCBI lineage: Eukaryota > Metazoa > Chordata > Actinopteri > Acanthuriformes > Acanthuridae > Acanthurus > Acanthurus leucopareius. The sequence goes on along the minus strand of JAQMCX010000057.1, from coordinate 5,755,295 downwards.
GGCCTTTCATGCCTGTTTGCTTTGCACATAAGAAACCCCCAGAAACCCAAGTGTAGGATTTGCTGCATAAGCTGACAGCCTGCTTGTTACAGTATTTATCAACACGCTGCACATGTAGAGGAAGAATGACTTTTACAAGCCCTGTCACTTTGCTCTCTTTAATTAAATGATGGGCTGTATATAGAACAGGAGCCCGAGCTTGTGGGAAATAAAATGATTTATGACCTGGCTGAAGCACTAAGCTAAATTGCACTGCAGTCCTGCAAAGCTGCTCAGTCAGGCCACAAGCCAGTCGAAGCTCTCCCACCGGGCCGCTTTGACTGCTCGACCACAGCGACTGATCATTTAGGGAGGTCACTTCTCTCTCCCCTGCCCTGAGCTTTCAGTAAAGCTCTGTGCGTTCTAATAGAGAGGGAGGGCTGTATGACAGGCAGGCACAATGCTGGGTGTCTTTGAGGGGTTAGGAAGGAAGGCTGGATGCTTCTATGAGAGGAGACCTGCATGTTAACATCCCCTGCCATCAAAAAAGCCAGTCTCAGCAGCTCTGCATCCTGCCAGTGAGGCTGAGCTGTCTCTTGTCAAGGTTGAACTCGCTCACAGTTCCTTGATGCACACAACCAGGAACAGGCAGCGCTCTGAGTTACAGCCAGTGAGCAGGCGGAGGCACTGTATCTCATTTTTGAGTAAATCCACTTAGGGGAGGAATATGGAGTGATTAATGGGGACTCTCACCTTTTGCCCAGGTCTTCCGATTTCTCCCTGACAACAGGATGCGGAGGAGGGGACAAAGACAGTGGTTATTTAATACAATTCCTGCAAGCATCTTCCAGTAATATGCAACAAGTCAGAGAGATATAAGCTGACCGAATAATGACTAGCTTGTTAAAATGTATAATGAGCCACATAAATGAGATGAGACTAAGAAATGGAGTAGTAAAAAGCTTACCTTTTCTCCCTTGGGCCCTCTTATTCCTGGCAAACCAGGTGGACCCTGATGAATGTAAAAGCAATAAATATATGGAATAAAACTGGCTCGTAAATCACAGAGATGCCTATCTTAATTAGTTTTATTGTCCATCACATCCCACAACAAAGTCACATCGGCTCCTGGAAGCCCACAGCTGCAGTTTCAATTAGCTAAAGGCTGAGTGGCTACTATTGATTTAGAAACTGCCATGCGGGTCTCTTTTGATATGCTGAAACGCCTCTGCCAGTAACAGTCTGAGATGGGCAATAATTTGCTAAAACTGCTTCTCACTGATGAATTAAAGGGCTAAGAGAGGAAGTGGTTGGGTTTACAAGCACCAATTAAACCAAAAAGTCTTAATATCTTTCATCACCAAAGTACACAAACACACGCGTGTGTTGGTAAACCCTGGAATTTACGCAGCCCAGTACGCCTTTCCAGGCAGACTGCTCTTCGGACAGTTTCTGAGAATGATGTGTGGCACACTGGCAGCCAGTGGAAAAAAGCTATTTGTGTCAGAGCTAAATGTAGAGCGTTAATGGGCTGCTGTGTTGCAAGGGCCAGAGAAATCCCCATCTCCCACTCTGCAGGAACTCTCAAGTTGTAGAGGAGATGGGGGGGAATATAGTGTTAAAACACTATTTGTTAACTCCTGGAACCTGTGCAGAACCGAACATAAAACTTTCTGTGATTTAGCCACACTGACCACGAATCCTACGTATGCCATATTATAAGAGGTGAGATAGAATGGCGGACTGTCAAAGTGGCAGATCTATAGTATATGGTAAATGCTGGGATAACCATAATGTTTGCAGAGGATCTAGGTCCTACCTCAAGGCCAGGGAGACCAGCGGGCCCACGGGGGCCTTGGACGCAGGCAGAACCTTTGTCCTCATTCCCCAACTGTGACTCACCACCATGAAATGAAGAGCCTCCATCCTGTAAAATTAAAATTAAAAATTAAATTCTGCACTCTTTGAAAAATTCTGGACAGAAAATGATCAACAGAATGACATCATTATTATTTTGTTGACCCCCGAGTAAAGGACTCGCTAAGCCGTTTCTTCCTGCAAACGTGTTCCACCATCTAAGTGTTTTGACTGTGTCATTCAGGGGTCAAACACAGTGAGTGTGGGGCAATTTGGATATCACCCAAGGACATATCAACAGACAGATATTCCACTATAGAAAGTCACATGACTTTGACTCACATAAGCGTGGCGGCGCCAAAGTGAAGGGGGTGGAGGAAACAGTGGGGGTGGAGGCGGACTCAGTAAACAGCATGGGCTGAATTTCTTCTGCTGCTCCTGGGATCTGAGGGCTGTGCAAGGTGTGCATGCAGGCAATCACACGGGCAGTGATGCCATGTGTAAAATTAGAAGAAGACAGTCAGACGGGAGCATGTTTATGTGTTGTCTTAACTTTTGCAACAAGTAAATGTGAATCTCGATCAAAATAAAAGGCTTAAAAAGCATGCATGACCTCAAGACACGTGGACATGCACAGGTTTTTGAGGTACATATAATGTGAAACACTGTCAACAAACATGCCATAAATACAGTCCAAATTGGACACATTAAAAAAGGTTAGAGCGCTCAGAAGCTGTGTGAGTAACAGGGAAACAGGTGCAAACTATCAAATCATGACACCCATCCAGCAGAGTTCCTAGAGCTGGACACAGATATGAAGTGCCTGTGCCTCTAACTGAAGGACTGGAGCTGGTCTCGCTATTTATAGAGGCATTTTCAGTTCACCTCATGGGCGATTAGCAAATAAAAACAAGTGTATTTTTCAAAGACATTAAGCCCAAAGTGAATCCTAAAGCAACACTGGGTGTCCATGCTGTCACAGCTCAACTCTCAACACCTGTGCATGCATAGGACTGTATGTACAGTACAGTACAGTACATGTAAGTCTACACACGCCTACACAGAAACAAACATACAGGCTCAGGCTTAGCTGTACGTGATACTGTGTGATATTCTTACCTGCTGGGAATGAAACAAAGCTGTCCAGAAAAGAGGGTTGAGCCAGGCCATAACAAAACCACAGCGGCAGATACAGTCCAAGTGTTAGAAGAGTCATGCTGCTCCAGATAGTTGCCTGACTTTATTTCTGTGTCACAGCAGCCCTCACATGCTGCCTTTCTCCCTCTCTCCCTCTCTCCTCGCCGTCCTCTCCCTCTGCTCCCCTCCCTCTCTCCTCGCTCTGCCTCCTTTACGCCCTCAGAAGAGGATCCGCCGACCAATGCCCATTAAATCTTTCCTTTGCATCAGTGTGCGCTAAAATTACAGGAGACAGCCCGCCAGCTGCTTTGGGGGCCAATATTAGATCTCTACTACTGCAGGGAGTGCCTTTTGTTGTTTCCATTGCCCTCACAGGGAGACTTACCCTGACAAACAAAGGGTGGGCTATTTTGCAAGAGATTTAAACTGAATCCTGCATGGAGGTTTCATTTGAATACTCTGAGACAGCTCTCTTCAATGTATCAGGATTGTGTTTGTGTTAATGTGCACATCTTTTCATGCAGTAGACTGTGTATCCTCCTGGGTGTTGTGGCGTCCATTTGGTCTCAGCCAGATTGGTTTTATTGCCCAGTCTGCCCCACAGAATTAAGTGTCTGCATTTCCAAGGAGGCTCTCTGGGGGGATGTGAGCTCTGTAAGAAACAATCAAACCTGGAAGTGCAGGCAACATCACTCCTCAACAGCACTTCAGCTGTTTGGTGTTGAGTGTTGTGTGTCAGTGTTTGCTCTCACTCAGTTTTTTTAAAGCTTTTTCTGCCATGAAATAAAAAATATATAGATATGACTTGAGATTGTCACTGTCACTAGAAAACCTCTGTCATTTTAAAGATGCTCCTGACTGTGAAATCAGAAGGTGTGAATTTATGCATGTACATATGCAAAAAATGAAAATCTGGACAAGTTTTTTAGCACAAAGTTTACCTTCATATGACATTTCAAATTTCATGGAATTTAAATAGCTTATTGAGCTGTATACTGCATGTTTTGTTCATAATTATTAGTTACTATTCTGTATTTATTGTGTTAAAAAACAAAACATTGATTTGACATCAAGGAATAAAGACAATAGCTTTCAGTTCACGTGTAAAAATGTTTTGTTGTTGTATTAATCATTTGTTATTTTTAATACAGTTGTGCAGTAAAAATCAGTAAAAAATATTCAGTTATTTCTTGGAAACAATCACAAAAAACAAAAGCAGCTTCATATTTTCCCAGTTTAAGTGTCCAGAGGAAAATCGTTATTTCAGTTTTGATTACGTCCTGGACGGAGGAGGAGGAGAAGATCCCTCTTTCGGTTTATAGGTTGGAGCGTGTGAGCCAAGGGAAGTCCTGCAAGTGACAACACAGCATTATATGAGAACTTCTCTGATGATAGATCTCTTTTATATAATAGGCCTTTTGTGGCGCATGTGAGTGTTGATTCCCCACAGAGAAATATTTAATCTCCGTTTACCATCTAAGAATTTCAAACCTGAACATGGGAAACAGTCAGAGGGACACAATGAGGGTAGCGCACATCAAATAAGGGGACAAATCTTTTTGCTGGCAAATATGGCCGAGCGCCATGGCTACAGCCTGCAATACAACCTTCAAACATGTCAGCGAAGGGTTGCATGGATACATTCAACATAAACACAGAGCCATGCTTTCTAATTATGGGGACTCTGAAATAGAAAGGTCAGGTTGGTGTGAGGTGGAGGGATTGTGAGTGGAATACAACAGTTCTGCGGTGCACCTGGAGTGTATGGATTACTGTTCACAGAGGCATGTCAGTCATGTAGTCCTATAAGGATGAGATGGGAGTCAAGTAAACACTGAGCTGTTTCTGCTCTATGCAAATCATGAGCTTTGACGCCGCTGCTTTTAATCAGGCCTGGCTTTACTGCTGGGGCTGTCAATGTCATTCAAGTCATTGTCCATCTTCTACTTCCTGAGGGACACTAAGTAAATATGAAACGGGATAAATCTTGCAGCTTTTGGTCATATCACATCATGTTTGCTTGGGCCGCTAGAACGCAAGGGGACAAAATGTGACACGAGATGAGACGTAAGATCTCAGTTGTTATGATGGCCAGTGCCTCGCTGTTGACCTCAGAGTCAACACTCTCTGCAAGTCAGCAAAATGTGTGCATATTTAACCTATATGTGCGCATGAGGTCAGCAAATCTGTGAGTGCAAGTATTTTAAATTTAGCCACAGATATTTATTGAGAAGCTAAAGGTATCTTACCATCCTAAGACAGAGAGGAAACTCTCAGCATTTATTCTGTGGAGTTGCCATGCCTCCTTTTGAATAAGGACAGCTAGCTAAAGTTCCTGGATTGGGGCATTAATCATGTTGGGGAAAAATCCATGTACTGATTTTATTAAGTGTTTTGAGCAGCAGAAAAGTGTTGTCACATCATCAATTACTTCCTCAACCACCAGGGGGCATCAAATTTTCAAAAAAGTCATGTCATTGCTGCCGTATAAACCATTCAAACCTCAAAACTACATATTGGGACTCAAGTGAATTCTTTTAGTTTGACCCATACTACTCAGAATAACTCAGATGATTCAACAGACACACATGTATATAGTGAGCTACCTGCTGTTTTCTGTCGGAGGAAGGGTCGATAAGCACATTTAGAAGGCTTGGTCTTTCCCAGTCACTCAAGCTAAGCTGTAAGGCACTGTGCAGTTCCTCTACCGTCCTCACCAGAAACCCTCGACCTCCAAACGCTGTCATGACCTCATCATAACGAGCGTCAGGTAGGAGGGTCACAGGAGGGGCTCTGAAAAGGAATGTGATAGTGTAAGATAGCTTTCATTAAATCAATACCGATTACATGTTGGTGATCATTATGGTGGAAGTATTATGAAGATTTGCCTGTTAATATGACTCACATAGAGGTCAGATCTCCCATTTTTGCCATTTCTTTCCAGGTTTCAGCATCCACCCCGCTGTAAATACCGTTGTTGTTGACCACAATGATGACCACAGGTAGGTTATACCTGGTAAATAACAGGGACAAAGTGAAATTAACTGCAGTAGGTGGCTGAGGTGTAAATATTGCATGGAAAGTAAGACGACTGACCCACCTGCACATGGTTTCAACCTCCATGCCAGAAAAACCAAAGGCACTGTCTCCCTCCACACAGATAACCCTTTGACCTTTTTTCTCACTCCTTTCCAATGATGCTGCTGCTATAGCAAAACCTAGGCCCACCCCCATTGTTCCAAAGGTACCGGCATCCAACCTGCACATGATCACGATTAAAAAACAAAAATCAATGTAAATTTATAGAGACTCAGAAGCTTACTTAAATCAAACACAATAACACAAGTTCGTCAAAAATGCATCTTTCTAACAAGGCAGTCATAAATGCTTTTTTTTAAATTAACTGCTCATAAGGACCGAGAGCTCTTGATCATGTACCCTAAAGGTTTGTGCTTCTTCATTAGACATGGAGGAAGTGAGGGGGCTGTTGGAGTGGTGGTTTTAAGTGGGATACAACATTAGCTTAAGCACCTACTTAAATATACATGCATAATAATACATACCTGTCTGCTACAGTCAGATGTAGGGGAACATTTAGGGACAGGAAAGGACATAAACAAATGAAGCCTGGGTCTTTTATCAGTTGCATAGTATTTCTCTTAGAGGAACACTTGTTTTAGTTCAAATCTCTAACATGTTACTCCAACTTCCTGCATGATCACAGTCTATTGGCTCAAGCTTCTGAGCTTAAACTTCTTTCTAATTATCCCCCTACAGAATATGCACGATCATGAATATTTGACTGTATAAACATTATGCATAGCACTTCACACCACTGAGAAGTGCTCCTCTAAGCACTGCTGCTATGAGACTGTCCTACCTGTGTCGAGGAAGGTAGTTATTCAACATGGTGCGTCCTATGTCCATAGTGTTTGCACCTTCACTAACAATGATGCAGTCATGTGGCAGCAGCTGGGAAACATGATGAAATACTGTGTAGTAGTTCATGGGCACTGTTGACTTTAGAGCCAGGGCCTGCAGACAGAGAAAAGGACAAAAATCTTGTGACATTGCATATCACATAAATTAATTTCATTAGCAAGTGGTTTGAGTAAACATTTGTTGTGACATTTATAAAAACCCACCATTGATATTTTTGCATTAGCAGAAATTTTGTCCTTCAGTGTGCTCCACCACTTTGTATCAGAGGGATATTTCCAGCCATCTTTACGGACGCAGTCAACAAGCTAAAAAATAAAAGATTCAGACATAAACTTTGTCCTCAAACACACATATGTACTGTTTTAAGTATATCTTTAATAAGTATATCTTTAATGCGAATCAGGTTATTGTGAAAATCATAAATGTGAGAGTTCTTGTACCCACTGAGTTGCAGTTACCTGAGTGACAACAGCACTGATGTCTCCAAGGAGAGCAACAGCAGGCCTCACATTGTTCCCCATCTCCTCTGCACACAGGTCAACCTGCACACAGAGCACACAGGTCTTATGTTACAATCGCAATAACATGACAATATTCAATTGAATATGAATTCTATTCTATTCTATTCTATTCTATTCTATTCTATTCTATTCTATTCTATTCTATTCTATTCCATTAATTTGGCAGTGGGGTAATCTTAACATTACTTTCAACACTGATTTTCTCGAAGGCAAACACTCTTGACTTGGTCACTTACATACCTGAATAATCCTGACATCAGGGTCAAATCTAGGCGGCAAACCAAAATGCAGAATCCAATTCAGCCTGGCTCCAAGCAGAAGCACGACGTCAGCCTGGAGGAGAGCTCTTGGTACCAGAAACAATGGAGGAGGAGGAGGTAGGGCAACATTGAGTTAAGACAAAAGAGGAAAAACAAAAGCAAGCTGAATACCATGTACAATAACAGTGGCGATGTTCCTCAGTTGCTTTGAGGGGAAGTGCTGAAGCAGCGATTGTAGATTGAGATTTCAGATTAAATGCTTCTTGACTAGTCACAAAAACTTCTTTGTGAAAAAAATGGCTTTGGAAGAGTACATATTTAGTGAATTTTTGTGGATTTGGTTAAAAGTCATTACCAAAATCTTCACATCTACTACTAAGAAATTGTAGAGTATCCATATAGATGATGTTATAAAGCGCGTAATAAAAAGTTTTGTGCCACAGTACCCCATTAATAAGTAATTATGGTACAGGACGTTTTCTTTGTATATTGGTAATATTGGTTAACATAACTGCACTTTACACTTTTGGATTCATTCACATTTATATACTAAAAAGGAGTCTGACCTTGAGCGGGCAGCAGCTACACATTTTGGGTGGTCATCAGGTAGGACTCCTTTCCCCATGGGGGTGGGCAGGAACGGCAGACCGCTTATTTCCACAAACTCTCTCAGAGCAGTTTCTGCTCGGCTGTAGGCTGCCCCTGTTTGGAATAACGACACTCATGTCATCATAACTTATTTAAAGAACTGATCTGACTCTGTGATGGAGAAAATTTAGGTTTGTAGCCTTTTCAATCTTAAGAATCCAAGAGACGTTACATATGTTTCTTTCAATGTTGTTTTACTTGTGTTTGTGTTACCTTTGCCAATGATGACCAAGGGTCTTTTAGCTGCTTTCAAAACAGAGATGGCTTGAGTGATTGCACTGTGGTCAGCCAAACTCACTGGTGGAGGGGGACAGCAGGACACAACTCTGCAGGAGAAACAAACATCTTTGAATGTCTACAAAGCAGAAAACACAAAAGTGATACTAGGCAGGATGGATTACTTAAAAAAAGCTAAACTGATTGCTAACCTGACTTTGTTCCTGTCCACTTTAGCATTGACCATGTCCCCTGCAATATCCACATAACAGGCCCCTGGACGACCATACATGCTTGTGCGAACTGCCTAGGAGAAAAAATTCAAAATAAAACTAACACGATAACATGATAAAACTCAAAATAACATTTATTTTAATGCTGTCCAACTTTACAATATATCTTACATGGTCTGCTGTGATGAAGGACACCAACTAACAAGGATCAGACAGACAGTGTGACAGTAAGCTGGTACATTACCTTTTCTACCACAGAGGGGATGGCTTCAAGACTGCTGGGTCGAGCAGAGAACTTGCTATAAAGGCGACATGCCTCCACCTAGCAAAAAAATTGAATGACAGTGTTAATTTAATGGAGCATCAACAAGGAAGAGGCCACATGAATGTGTGCATTACCTGAGGAAACTCCTGAAAAGCTCCTGCGGTTTCCTGGTTTCGATCCGAGGAGCCTCCAATAACAACCACAGGCCTGTGCAGAGGCAACATATAGTACAAACAATATTATCAGGGCCCACAGGAGCCGTAATAAAATTGTGCAAACACGACTAGCTGCATAAAAGCAGCATCATTTTGTTGAGATGTACCAGCAGTTCATGTTGGCATTGGCCATTCCACCCAGAGCATGAATGAGTCCAGGTCCAGACACCACCAGGCAGGCACCTGGTCTGGATACAAGTAACCACAGGAGACAGCAGCATGTAAGATACAAACTGACACACCAGCTGCTCAAATTATTCTGCTCACTTACTGAATGGCTTACCTTCCAGTGAGGTATCCAATGGCTGATGCTGCATAACATGCCTGTTGTGCGACAGAATTTGCTGTATATTAAAATGCAGTTAAAGGATTATGAGTGCAAGTAAACAGCGGTGTAGCAGAATATTAATTATTATATAATCAAGGGGATTACCGCTTGTTCGTTGCGCATCCCCACATATTTGATCCCCGCAGCCTGAGCAGCCATGGCCACCTCAATGATGGGAACACCGACTATCCCAAACATGTACTCCACTTTCTGCGAGGAGAAATGACTCTTTAACAAACACACTGAAACATGACAGCTTTAGAAGACGTGATTGAACATAGCAATTCAGTGCACTAAATGTATTAGAAGTTAAACTTGATTGCGCCGCACTTGAACTCTGACACACTTATTAGGTAACATTGTTGTGATTAAACACAGTGAGATGAGTTGTAGGTTAGCAAAAGTTTAGTCGAAAAGTGTTTTTTTAAACGGTCTTACCTGAGTCTTTAGAGACTCGGCAATTAGCTGAGCTCCTGTTACTTCGTCCATGTCTGTTTAGAGTCTCTTGGCTATGATTTGCTGCAGTGTTGTTTACCTTTGTAACTACAAGGCCATACTGTCATAAAGTTATGCATCTGCGAGCTACGGCTCTCTATCTTCCGTCTGAATCATTGGTCTGAATCTGAATCCGCCCCGTTCCTATCACTTCCGGGTTGCAAGCCAATAATGGGAGCTGCTAGGCGTGACCTCACACGAGGATCATGGGACACCATGCAGGCTGGTTTGTACTCGTAAATGATTATTAGACAATTTTAATCAACACTTACTGTTTACGCCTCAAATTCTAAAATACCTTTGACATTTAAGAGAATATTTAAATGTGTTTAAATCTCTTTATTTATTGTGCAGTTCTGACCCAGATTCTGCCACCAGGATTGGGACCTGAATGGACATGACTTAGTTGATAAAGAAGCCTATACATTTAAATGTACTATTTAAGGTGTGAAATATTAACTGACAACCAAAGTTAACTTTACAAGTACAATGCCAGGTTTTGGAAACTTGTGGATTTATATTAGCCTCAAATCCTTTTTAAAAAATACATTTCTGTTTAGTAAGAGAGCTTATCAGTGCATCCCTTGCTACTGATTGTGAAAAACAAACAATTTAAGAGGACATCTCATAGCGCTGGCTCTTTAACCTCTCTGTTAGGTCCTGTAGACTTTGCAATCTGAATGTAAAAAAGATAAATTTCAGCAGTCAAGATATTATTAAAAAAGTTGTAAAACCAATACCCATAAGAATAACCCCCACATGTTTTAAATGGAATCAATTCATTATGGTTAACTTATATTAATGTATGGAAATGAGCAAGATACAAAAACACCAGTGTAACTAAAAACCTTCATAACTGCTTTGTGCTAATAAGTGTCCCAGTGAGCCAACAGTGAGGCATGTAGAGTATCAGGACATTTAAACTGAAGCAGAAATCAAGCAGAATAGAAATCATCCATCGCTAATGATATTATTTACACTTGTGCTTTTTGTACTTTAATGTGTTAAAATGTGACCGACTTAATTCTCATGTATTTAACAGAATTAAAGGCAGTACTTCATAAAAACACTCATGTTCATTATTAAATAACTCATTTCTTTATTACTCATAAAATATACAGCAATCTCAGTACTGAAAGAACTCATTGGAGCGTTGAATTCACAGTCATTAATTTCTATATACATGCTAGTTTCATCCCTCTTCAAGAAAAAGCAACGAAAAGAAAGGAGAATCTTTTCCGTTCTAATGAAGCTAGCAAACGTATAGTACATATTTCCAGTTAAAAGGATTTTTCCAACAGACAGAAAATGGGAGTTCTGAATCATGGTAGGATCAAGTGGTTTCTTTTTTTTTTAAGTTAAAGCAAGCAAAACCTGTTAACAAACATTGACTAATATAAGAGCAAAAATATCATTCAAACAGAAGAAAACCAAACGCTGTCTCGTCATTGGTTTACAGTGTTTCTTCTCACAAAGCTGAGCCTCAGATACCTCAATACTGGTTCAGTGCTTCTTAGAAATGTCTCATTACTTACCTAGTGCGCGTCACTGTACTTTCACAGCTGCCTCTACAAACCAATCATTTCTCAGTAACTAATGAAGGCACAAAATGAACACATAAATAGGAACCCGAAGTACACAATAATTTATTCTTGAAAGACTAAACCGCAATGGACAGGTCAATATACAAAGGTAAGGTTGATCAATTTAAAAATAACCTGGTGCACATATCAAATGTTTTTTCTTTTAAATTACTCAGGTTGGTAAATCTGATTTTTGTTTCTAGTAAATAAGGAGTTTAAGACATGAACATGGGTATATTAAAATTTTGATCTCAAAAAATAAATGATTTTCCCCCTGTATGACTACAGACTTGAAGGACAAGTGCATTCTGACGTATGTAGTGTGCGAATATTAACCTTCTTTAACTCATCAAAGTGTTTCATAACCGAAAACTGGCTTCTCCCCCGCCTTGATAAACCGATAAACCCAAAAATTCTCAGCCTCATTTACACTGTTAAACTGGGTTAAAATGCGTCCATGTCTTTTGGTCCCTGTCGGTTTAGCTTCTGGGTGAAGTGCTTCCATCCCTCTTCAGCATGTTATTGCTGCACAAAAGTCGCTGTCCGGCCAACCAGCACAGTTTTTTTTTTAGCACTCAAGAAGTCAGTGTTGGTAAAGCAGCGTCTACTGAGGTCCAGTATCAGCTGAAGGACACCTGGTGCTGGATGAGGTCGGGATGAGTGTGGGCCAGCCTGCTTCACCTCCTCCCTCTCTTTCTCTCTGGTGGGGTGGGGTAGGGTGGGGGGGACTCTTAAGGCTCCTGTGGGGGCTTTTCTCCTCTTCTGCCCTCCCAAGCTGGCGGTGGGTGATTTTTAAGACACAGTGTGTGTGTGTATTTATGCATCAGTTGCCTCCTCCTGTCCCTCAGTACGTCTCTGAATCAGAGTCATTGAGTTCCTCGTCTTTGTAGAAGCCGTCGTGATGGCTGATGTTGTTGAAGCTGCAGTAGGAGCTGTGCTCGCCGCGCAGCACGGGCAGGCTGTCGAAGGTGACGCTCTTGGAGGGACTGGTGGTGTAGTGGTTAATGGCACTGAAAGGGAGGGCGGGTGCTGGGGTGCAGGGGGACACAGGCATCATGGTGGCCAGGATGAGGGCTAGGCAGTCTGCCACATCTTTATTGGGGGCACAAGCCAAGGCAGGTGTGTAACCTGAGACAAGGACAGTGCAGTAAAGTGTTACAAATTGTGTAAAAGCATTACACAGTGTCAGTTACAGTATTAGATCTGTTGAATGATTCAGTAGATACTACATGGCTAATGTACTAATGTACTGTTTTCTAAAATGATCCCAATCCTCCTGTTGCAATTAGGATGCATATTTAGGTGGGTCTAATGTAATGTATCTAATGTGCTGTAAAAGCACTACATACATGCAAGGTTAAGGTACACAGTAAAAAGAAAGAAAAATGAATTTACCGTTTTCATCAACTGCAAGTACACTGGCTCCCTTCGCAAGCAGCTCCTGCACCACCACTGTTAAACCATTTCTTGCAGCCACGTGTAAAGGCCTTGAAAGAAGAATTAAAACATTGGAACTACCATGAGTGAGCCAATATTTTATAACATTATTAATGTTCTACATTATTAATTTAATTTCCCACAAAAATCCTCCAACACTACCACCCTACTCCAACCAAAGAGACACTGATGTGGTACAAATGATACATACGTCTGTAAGGCGGCGTTAGTGGCATTTATGAGGTTTCTGTCTGTAATCTTCTCCAATATCAACAAGGCACTGGTTTCATGTCCCTGTGGGAACAGGTACAGCATGACAAATATTAAAAAAAAACCCAAAGGCAGTAGCTTATAAATCTGCAGTAAATACACAAAGTTTGCAGTATTTCAAAACAAACTTGCAGACACACTGTACATTTGCTGCTGTAGCATGTAAGAACAGTGCCACCGTATGGTTATACCGACCTTACTGCAGGCGAGATGAAGTGCCGTGTTCTTCACAGCATCCTGCAGAGTGAGATCAGCTTTCGCGCTGCTCACCAGCAGTTCTGAAGTGAGCGAGAAGGTTAAATACAGGAAAAAAACAAAGTTAATTCAATATGGCGCTGATTAGGAAATCCAACAGTGATATTTTCCAGACTAGGGGTTGAAATAGAGAAGCATTCATACCAACGGCGTTGGTCTGGCCATTTTCAGCAGCCATCATTAGTGGGGTTTTCCCTGCGGCATCGACACTGTTGACTTGAGCGTTGTGACTCAGCAGCAGCTGGAGACACTCCACATGGTCAGTGAAGGCTGCTGCGTGAAGGGGGGTCCTGACACAGTAACATTAACACAAAGTCAATTTTTCGATTGAGCAGTCATTCTGAAACTATTTAAAGCTAAAATTAGTGTTGCATTCATCCTTATATAAACTTGTGTACCTGTCTTTACTGTCTTTGGCATTGACAATGGCAGGGCCAAGTGTGTCTATCAGCATCTCAGCAGCACCTTCGTTGTCATGGATTCTGAAAAACAGAGAAGAGCACAATTATTTTGTCTGCAAGAAGTTCTGTCCTCACAGGCACTGATCGAAACTTAAGACAGCTGAAGTTCTTACACAGCACAGTGCAGGGGGCTGAAAGAATTGCCTTCGGCCTTGTGAAAAACCTCTTGTTCCAGCAAAACCTCCACACACGTATCATGCCCTGAGGAGAGAAAGCATTAACAGCATTAGCCTTCATCTCAAAGTGCTCACAGTCAAGGTTTTCTTAAAGCATTTAACCTCATCGGTTTGTGAAAATTTAGACTTTGGGTGCAAAAGGAAAGTGTAGGAAAGATCTGCATGTAGAACAACTGTTAACAGCAAACTTATGCATGTCTGTTTTGAATAAACCCACACTAACTGGCTCCTTCTTTTTATTTTTTTGGCAGCTTGCCTGTATCTAAGTGCATACATTACTGAAATCAGATGTGCATCTCCACCATTAAATGTATTCTCATTGAAGAGGCTTCAACCCCTCATCTATTTACCATTGTAGCAGGCCCAGTGCAGTGGGGTGTAGCCTTGGTTGTCTGTTAAGACAGGGAGTGTTTCCACTGATTGGGCAGCATGCAGAAGGCCTCCCAGTACCCCAATGTGTCCACACGCCGCTGCCAGGTGGACCGGTGTGCGGCCTTTACAGTCTCGCACCAGGAAGTTGGCGCTGTGTTGAAGCAAGGCCTCCACACATTCCTCATGGCCAGTCACCGCCTACGACCAGAAATCAGAAGATGTTAGTGTTATTACCGTCTGACTGGTTGCATCCTCAAAGAGTATACATTTGAAATGATTACATAAGCTTTGACCAATGTTTTGCGCTTTCTATAGACAAAACAGACAGGGCTGCACTGCACTGTTTACTCAATGAGGTGACCAGTTGACAGTGGGCAGAAAAAACATTTGTATATTTATAACAGGCCTGTCAACATCTAAAACATCTAAAAAATAATGTGAATGGTAAAATAGTAGACAAACTAGAATTGGTGCCTTGTGGTTGTATGCAAATCCAGGGAATAATTTCCAGTGAGAAATATGCTGTCTTCACATGGAATATGGGAGAATTACAAGCCATTTTATACAAAACTAGCCTATGTACTATAGTTTTTCTTAACACGGCTTAATCCACTACAAATAGCTGATTGACTCCTCTCTCCCACTCTCAGTCCAGTGTAAAAATGGGGTGGGGGGAACTAAAGAGCATCATAATACAGTGCAAGATGATCATCTAAACCTTAACAAAAGCAAAACTAAAGAGCCTGCTGTAGACTACAAAGCTACAACGCAGAAGTTCTATTAAATTCGTACACTTTCAAGTTGGGCAAAAAGTGAAGTGAAATACAGTCAAAATCTCCCTTTCTTTCCCTGACTATAATTATAGAGTTCGATAATAAACAGAAAAATGTTTTTTCTAAAACATTATGATGTCACAGTGAAGCTGACATTTGATGTGTAACTCATTCTTGAGTCCTATTTTGTGCCAAATTTAATGAAATTCCCCTGTGGTGTTCCTAAGATATAAAATTCATGAAAATAGGACAGCCGGATGGATGGACAGACATACAGACAGAGGGACTGACGAGCTGGAAACCTCTGGCCTTGGCTACCGTTTTAAAGTTAAAATTTATTTCGGCAGGACATACTACATCAAACATAAATAACAGTCAAATTGGGGTATGAGAAAACAAAATAGCGCACAGTAAATGGATGTTGAGTGTCAGTGTGTGTCAGAATGGGAATCTCTCCTCACCCCCCTGTGCAGGGCTGTCCTGCCCCACTTATCTTTGGCTTCTACATTGGCTCCTTTATTCAGCAGAGAATACACACAATCTGTGTGTCCACTCAGGACCGACAGCATCAGAGGAGTTCTGGGAGAAAACAGAAAATTATGTCAGCAACCACTTTTGTAACATTAGTGGCAAGAAACACTAACCATGAAGAAATGAGACTCACTGTCCATTCCCGTCTTGAATGTCTACTGCACTTTGAAGATCAGCATTTCCAATCAGCAAACGCAAACATTCTGAATGACCATTAGTGGCTGCAGGGAAAGAATAACGGCTCTATTAGCTTACTCATGACAGTTAAAACAATGATGATTATCAGTCACTATCTCCAGCTTCATACCTGCAGCATGGATGGGGGTTCGCTTTAGGGTGAAGTCTTTGACCAGGATGGAGGCTCCCTGGTTGATTAGGACGTCCACACACTCTACATGGCCCTTAAAGGCAGCAAGATCCAGGGGTGTGCGCCCTTGACTATTTCTCACATCCAGATCCAACAGAGACTGCACCAGAACCTCCATAGCCTGGTGGTGACCGTGGTATGCCTGAAACATTAATGTAATAGGAATAAGTCAATGTTAATAAACTGAGATTGAGGATAATTACATGATAAGTCAAATTTGACAGGAAAAAGACGCAATACTCACAGCAAGGTGTAGGGGGCTGACGGGGGCTCTGACATCAGAGTCATTCAAGATGTCTGTCCCTGAGGTTTCCATTAGCTGAACAAACCAGATACATAAGTTACTTCACATAAAAGCATTTGCTTCGAGTACAGCACAAACAGATGGCATTGTGGTCTATTCCAAAGGCAAAAAACAAAATATATGCACATTCAAGTAGAGTGATTCATGAATGCAGATCAATACCACCTGAGTGATGAATGTGTTTGTGTCTACATACTGCCAGCTCTGCTTTCTCACGGCTATGTTACAATGTCTGACAAATATATCTGTTTCTATCAAATAACGTCCTAGAAACTCAAAATTGTACTTTGGTTTTCTGATCCAGCAAATGTAGAAGATTTTAGGATGTGTGTGTGTGTGTGTGTGTGCTAGTGCTGCATGTTGTGATTGAATCTTTCTACATTAAGAAAAAAGAACAAACTTCAAACATACACAAGGGAGAAAAGTACTAATTCAACTCACCACATCTAGAGGTGTTTCACTTGCAATCTGTAAAAAAGAGAATGAAGCAGCAGCAATACATTACACATCATTACAACACAATATAATAGGAATACAGAGACGTGTGTGTGCTCTGGAGTGAAATTCTCACCAGCTCCAGACAGAGGCGATGTCCATACGCTGAGGCATAGTGCACAGCATTGTAGCCCTGATTGTCCCGGATCCCTGGATTTGCATCATTTCGCAGTAAATATTCCAGGCACCTGCAGACACAACAGAGGATGTAGTCAAGGGAACACAGTCTCTCAAGTCCTGAATTTTTTCTTTACATAACCAGTAATGTAACTGAGTTAATTTCTATTAAAAAACCTTCAGGCATAACCCATTTTCCACACAGCCACCACTTCCTTTAAGAAAAAGAATTTTCAAAGTATTACTAACTTTCCATCTGTGTCAGAGGCAGCGGCGTAGTGGAGGGGAGTGCAACCCCGCTCGTCTAGGTCATTGACGCTGGCCCCCGAGCCCACCAGTGCAAACAGGCACTGGTAGTTACAGTTGGCAGCAGCATAGTGCAGAGGGGTCCTGGAAAAGCAAACACAGCTCAGTTCCCTGTTCACATATGAGTAAGAGCTGTTTGATAGGAGAGTACAAAGTCTTGATCCAAATTTGGAATTAAATGCTACAAACCTGCCAAAGCTGTCCTTTCTATTAAAGTCTGCCCCCGTGTTGAGGAGAAGATTGAGACATTCCAGGTTTCTGGGGAGTCAGGGAGACTTATTAGGTGATAAACTGGTAATTGTGGTGAAAATATTTTTGGTACACGTCATGAACGGCATCTTAACACTTGCAGTTAACACTGAGCAGCATACTGTTTAGCTGTCCCGTACTCACCCTCCAGCAGCTGCAGCATGTAAACAGGTCCTCCCAAAATCATCAGGAGTATCAATATCAAATCCTGCATCAGAGGGAAAAAAAATATGAACAAGATTCTAAATACAGATGAGATTTCACAATACAAGTATTGTGCAAAAAAAAAAATTGGATATCAAAGTTGGATATCACTGCTAACAGTTGCTCACCTGAAGACAGGAGCTTTCGGCAGCAGTCAGAGAATCCACTTAGAGCAGCCAAATGCAGTGGGAACATACCATGAACCCCTCGTCTGAAACAGATACAATTGTGGTGATTTACACAGAATTACTGGGACTAAACAGGGTTTTTAATCTTTTTTTTTAGTTAGTTTCTATTAAAAGTACAGAATAATTTATATCAGTTACATAACAGATATTGGCTGTCTGCTTTGGAAAGCTTGAAGCATGCAGCTCTTGCACGATGTGTTGAGTTGGTACACTTGCTGATAAAGGACAGGAAGGCTCACTCACTTAGCTGTGTCAGCTCTGTTGGTGATGAGGGTGTTGATGAGGAGCTCGTGTCCGTATCGAGCTGCGATGTGCAGTGGTGTATTTCCGTTCTTATCTTCACAGTCAATCTCAGCACCTTTAGAAAACAAACAAACAAACAAACAAACAAACTAAGCACTTAGCTAGTGTTACAGTGAGAAGCAGTTTTTGGTTTTACAGACCAGCGTGAGAAAAAAACATTCAGTCAGGCTAAATTTTTAGAGCTCACCATTTTCAATAATTGCTTGAGACCTAGAAAACCTCCCGTGGATTGCTGTCATGTGGAGGGGAGTCTTACCATCTTTACTCTGCAGTGGAACAAAAACATAATGGTATCACTTGGTTACTAAAAAAAGGTACAGTTACATCTTTGGTGCAATGTTGCAACACCACATACAAACACTTAGATTTACGCAACAAGTGTGACTCTTAAGCACAAAAATTCAGTTCATGTTTTGACGGTTAACAGTCCTGGTGTGACATTTCTCTTCATTATGCAAGTTACGCAACAGCATCTGGGAGAGGAGTGTCTGTTATCAAGAAATATCTTTCCCAGATAACAATTAGTAATCCTTTTCCAAGTATTAATGTTATTGGCATCAATTTCAAATAGGTCAGAAGCAACTCTCTGGCTTTTCCTCACCTTGATATTGACATCAGCCCCATTGCAAACCAGGAGCTCCAGACAGAGCGCCCCATGGCGTGAAGCGGCAGTAAAATGGAGAGGTGCGAAGCCCTTCTCGTTGACCTGGTTGACGTTAGCCCCGCACTCAATGAGCTCATTTACCACCACGTCCTGGCCGTTGTAGCACGCCACGTGGAGAGGTGTGTTGCCATATGCATTGGGCTCATTGATCTAGACAGCAAGACATACTATTATCATTCTCTCTCTTTTAAGACACAATCTAAGCTTTGAAGTCAATAACCAGGACATACAAAGTGCTTCAGGTCAGCTTATATGTTATTACATTTGTGTTCACTCTCATTTAGCTCATCACATTTAGAAGTGTCTACAGTGTGACAATAAGCTTGTGGGTGGAACTTACATCCACCCCCAAGTCCAGGAGGTATTTGACGACGCTGATCATTCCACTAGAGGCTGCTGCATGTAGGGGGGTGTAAGATTTCTTATCTTTGCAGGCCACCTCAGCTCCATGAGATGCCAGCAGCTTCACTACTTCTATGTGCCCTGGAGTGAAAAAGAGGATGATTTAATTACATGAAAATTTTTATTGAGATACCAGACATTAGACATATCTTTGATTGAACCGGAACACGGGCATTCACTTTAACATTTATAACCTTTTCATATGTTTGACCCAAATAAACTTAATTAAATAAAGTAATTTTAACCACATCTTTAGGACTTTCACTGATCACAAGATGAGAGAAAGTTCTAAGGGTACATAGAGGAGTAATAATGTGATTTTTTTACCCATGTAAGCTGCCCAGTGGATTGCACGGCGGTCTCTCTTGTCAAAGGCATTGATGTTTGCTCCTCTGGAGAGCAAGAGCCTCACCATCTAACAGCAGCAATAGAAAAAAGAGCAATTAGAAAATTTGTAAAGAAAGCCAGCAACCTTTACAGCAATAAATCAGCTGCCTTTCAAGCAATGTGTCAACTCATACATTTATTATCCATAAATGTGTTTCATGCCTTAATATAAGGCATAGTTTTGAACTTGTGAACTGTTATTTGAATACAATGAATTATGTGAGCATTCACAAGGCTATAATGATTTTTTTTCAAGTGCTACGCAAATGGTTGATATTTATTGATCTTTTGTGTAGCACTAATTACAGAATCAGCATTACATAAGGCATCAATCTTTTTATTTCCAGTATAGCTGTAATATGGTATAGTTAGGCTGACGCACAGGTTTGCTAACAAGTTGAACATAGGCCACAGCTGCATGTCGTCACCTCTGTATTTGTTGAGTTTTGCTACGAGTGCTGTAAAACCAAAAGGTTTTCTCAACAGCTTTCATGCATTTGATTTGCATTGAAACATTATTATATGACACATTTTCAACTTGAAGATGACTATTTTGCAAGCCAGTAAATGATTGCAGTGGTACATTTGCATGCAAGCATAGGACATTGCAAGTACTGTGCACCACTGAGTGTGTTACCACAGTTTATGACTGACAGCACATAACGTCAGTTCTCGACCATGTGAGCAAAAAATTAAACATTCTAAACGAGTTATGGCTGTTGAATTTAAAAGCAGCTTTATTGTTTGTTGAGCTGTGACTTACCCAGCCTGAAACTCGCTCTTGTGTTTACATTTTTGCAACTGACTTCCAGATCAAAAGACTGATTATTATCACCCTATCAAAACTGTACTACATGGAGAAGAAGCACAGTGCGTGTGGCCCGTTCTACAACAGAAGCTTGGTTATTGGTCTAAATTGAAATCTGAGAGTAAAATGTATACTTTTATACATGCTACATGCAACACTGGAAACTTTAAAAACAAAAGAAGTTACATACATACACAAACGGTGTGGTTATGGCTATGGTTATGTTGGGCCAAGCTGTTAACAGTAGCAGAGCCATTTTGGGTGTTGACTGTTTTACTTCACACTCAAACATGCAAAAACCTATTCACTGTTGAGTTGTTCTGTATTGCAGTGGTACATATTACATTCTCCATTGTGTTTACACACTTAAGAGGCAAGCAGAGAAACTTTCTTTCAGTAAAAAGGAGAAGATCAAGAGCTTATACTAGCAGTCAGGTGAATAAACCAGCCATAGGGCCTGTTTTTATGGTTATTATATTGTGTTGTTTGATTTTCAAACGTTCAGTACCGCCATTTCTTTTACAGAACAACCGAATCGATACGGCAGGCTTTCAAGCACTTTTCAAGTACAGTTCAAAGCTGAATCAAACAATACTTGGGCTCTAATATTACCTCCAGATGACCACTGAAGGCTGCATGGTGCAGCGCAGTTCGGCCTGCTCTGTCGGACACATTCACATTGCTAAGCAGCGGGACGAGGGCTTCAGCACAGCGAACAGCTTTATTTGCTGCTGCGATGTGAAGCGGTGTCTGCCAATTCTTGTCACGGGCATTTACATCTGCAGAGTGTTTCAGCAACACCTGGACAGCCTCCTGCAAGACATTGTCACATGTGGGTTTAAGTTCCACGCCGTTAAGAGTTGTAAAATAGAGTAAATCAGTGTGTGTTATCCAGAGTCAGAGACACATTCACATACCTCACTGCAGGAGGCCACAGCCCGGTGCAGAGGAGTGAGCCACTTGTTATCTTTGGCATTTACTCTGGCACCTACACGTCAAAGGACACTGGCTGTTAGACTGGCTAAGGTCATACAGTTACGTGACGTCTTGTGCAACATTTAAGCGAAACAACTAAAGCCTTTCTGACAGTTGCAATGTCCTGTCTTGTTGTCCTGTTTTTAGGAGCACTCAGAAAAATGGTCATGTGGACGTATTTTACAGAATTAGATCCACATTAACTATTTGGCCTCAAAGGCATGTCAGTATTCTGAGTGTCAAAATTGAGATATGTCATTATGTGCTCAGACAGGTGTTCAGTTAAGATTATTAACCACACCCGTTAATACAGGGAAAAGAGAAACCAGTTAATCAGGACCTTAACATACAGCATGAGGAAAGCATGCAATGATTTATACTTAAGTAACTTTCATTGGTCAATTGAGGCACCAATTACATTATTTCTGCTCTTTTTTCTGGGCCTGAAGAAATTCAGTCCAGTTAAGTCCCTAGATCATCTCTCCTGATGGTTAAGAAACATACATCATTTCTGTATTGTGGTATTAAAAAAGAAATTGTTTTCTAAATTTCTTTGCTCTCAGATAGATTTTAATAGGCTCTGCTCTGAGTACAAGAAAGACAGAACTTTAAAAGGTTGTTTCTAACTAAAATTGCTTATTCATATATACATATTTTTTGAAAGACATTACCTGAAAGAATGAGCAGCTCTATAATTTCCGCATCTCCAAGATAAGCAGCAGCATGCAGTGGAGTTCTCTTCTCATTATCCTTTAATAAGTAAACAGAAAAACATCACAAAAACTGAATGGAATCAAAACAGTTGACATCAACATTTTAACCATTTCATCCTTCGCTTTTTATAGGTCCATATGGTTTTGATATGTTGTGACATTTAAACTTTGGTTTGCTATATATTTTGTTTTTTATTAATTCTTTACAATTTGTGACTTGACATTGCTAAGTTGACAGACACTCTGTCATCATTCACGGCAAAAGTTGGTTTAACTCAAATCCAGGAACTTGAGAAATCTTCTAGTGAAACATGAGCAAGTACAAACCAACCTTATTTTGAAACAAACAACCCCACTGAAGCAGTAATGGTAAGGAATGCAATAAAATAAGCAGAGCCAGATCATGCCGTGGGAACTGTACAAGCACTATGAGCTTTTTGTACTCTAAAACTACTGACTGAAAGAGTTATATGAGGCCTTTCAAGGACAATTATACATCAGAGGTTTTAAATTCAGAGTTGCTGGGATGTGTGTAAAAAAAAAAAAACAGCCATAATATGAGGAAACAGATGCAGAGATTAGCGAGAATCTGTTGGGATTACCTGCGCATTCACGTCCTCTTTTTTGAATATGAGCGAGCGTACTTCATCTGGGTCCACATTGAAAATAGCTTTCAGCAAAGCAGGCTGTAAAAGAAAGAGACTGTGTCAAAAATAACAAAAGTTCAAGGCTTTTCTGGCTGACATGCAACACTAATTCAGACTTTCATGGCCCATAAGTAAAAACCTTGTTTGTCAGACTTGAAAAGCCCACGACATGGGTCAAATTTGAGAGAACAATAACCATTCAGACCTTGGAGACCTTAGACTTTAGAGGCACTTCAGGATCCTCGCCGTCAAGCACTACAATACACACGCGACTCATTTGCCCAGAGATTACACAACCATGTTTAAGCAGCTAAAGAGATCCTAAACATTCTTGTTTTAATTTCTTTTAAAAAAGAACAGACTGAAGCATTGCAAAAGTTATTGTTAGAAGGGGAGACAGGCTGTACAGACATTCAAATATACATTTTCCAAAATGATGATTCCGCAAATTGGAGGATGATGAAGGCAGATTGATACTGACGAGTGCTGAGCAGCCACTTTCTAATTCCGATCACTGTTTACAGTCTGCTGGCAAGCAAAACCACATCTATCCCATGGTATAGACAGACGGATCACAATCTCTGAATGAGTACAAGTCCAGCATTGTCCTCCAGATGACTGATGTGCTATCCATCTTCATGTTTTACACCAGACATAATTTTAACTGTAGCACAAAAAGCTTGCTGTGACTGTCTGCATCTTCAACAGAGACAGAGAAGGAAATAAAGGAAAACGTCCACAGCTGGTCTGGGTCACCACAATGAACATGACAACAGGTGGCAAGGATGATAAAAACAAAAAAAGGGCAAGTTTCCAAAGTGAAATCAATGTAGATAAGGAACTTGTTTTACTTTCCTTGTGAAGTCTGACTCTTATGATCATGCCATTCCTGTTCTGGCTTCTAAAAAAGCAGTTACGTTGGCCCCGCCTTTAGGGGCGTATACACAGGAAAAGTACTACTGTGAACTTGGACTGTGTTTTATAAAACAGAATACAGTACAAACCATGAAAATTTCCCTCCCTTCCATTTTGCATAAAAGACTACCAAGAGTTACAGTGTTTTTAAGAAAGGTAACTAAAACCGGATTAAATATTCAATACAATATTTACCCATGTGCAGATAGCTGAAGTTATGCCCTGTGACACACTGCTGCAGAATTTTGCCAACATTTCCTGCAGAACAAGGCCGTATTATAACACTTGCATGTCTCTGAATAGTGAGCTGGAACTGAGAACCCAATGTTCCAACACAGCAGAACTAAAACTTGACAGAGTATCTATAACATCTATAACTGTCAGCACTGAGACAATCTCAAGTGGTAATTTCAATATCAAGCTGCAGCTGTAATTGCCAACGTTTCTACTTTCGACCACCAGCTTGTGGGAATCCCTCACATGTTGATAAAGCATAATTTTGACACACCATAAATGACAGGTTTGAATCGCAAAAGGAGTCAGTCAATTCAGTGGTAGTTGCTTGTTTATGTTGGACAGCCTGGTAGAACAGGCAGAACATTTGGTTTTTGCCTGCTTGTTATTTGCTTGCATTGCACTTCTATGACTTATTAAACTGATTTAATAACAATGCCGAGATTAATGAACCTACAATAGTCACAAAGTGTACAAATAACTGTGCTAATGAACCTTCATGTTTCATGTTTCTGCACTCTCCTATATGATCCACCGTATCATCAGCAGAGGGTCTTTGATCAGGCAATTTTCCACTGCCTGTGGGAGGAGGCTGGCATGGATGGGGAGAACAGTGAAGGCAGGGGAGCCCTTCCAGAGGCTGCAACTGGTTACCCATGAAAGACCCAGATGGAACATTCCTGACCTCCAAAAAAACTTAACTCTTCCCTGGCTTCAGTCAAGCTTAAAAAAACAAATAAATCTTTACTGTTAGCTTACAGCTAGAACAACCACAGTTAAATGTTTCTTTCAGTAACGCAGGTAAATCTGGTCATATTTACAAATTGTGTGTCAGCTGAGCTGTTGTCAAGCATTTGCATTACATGTGAACAATTGTGACCTTTGAATGGGCAATGCGCGCCCGTGTATCCAAAACAAAACATAAGGTGAAAAAGCAAGGGGGTGGGGGTTCCATTACCGAAAGTGCTGAGAATCAGCAGGTTTTAAAAACATTACCTGAGGTAATTTCTAGCTGCAATTAAAACCTGTGTCATATTGCACTGCTTTTATTTGACTTAAAAAGGAACATACATAAGGTCAAACTGATATCTTTATACAACCTAAAAAAAGTTCTGCATTGTCTGTTTATCTGAACAGCTTAACACAAAATGATGTGGGGTTACTTTTCTGCAAAATTGACAAGGCTGCAACTTTCTAAGACAAGGTTGCTGAATTTTTCCCTTTTTTCATTCCAGAACTACCCTGAAGTCCCCACCACAACAATTTAAGCAGTCAACCCACATTAAAATGCAAATGGAGAAATTTGTTTTTTGCCATGTCTGATTTGGTCTGTATACAGCACAACACTTCATGTGAAGTCTAGTTTATGTAGCAGAGTTTCAGCCATATTCTCAATAATATAACACAGAACATGCTGTGCTACTTCCCAATTTGTTTCAATAGCTCTTTCTAACCACACTGTTATCTAGCGTCATTCAAAAAGTAACCTGAGCTTTATGAGAGAGGTGGATGAAAACGAGTTGATTTACATAAGAAATTCAACTGTCATTGCCTATAGTTTGGAATTAGTTCACAAATGTCTAAAAATGATTTCTGAATGGTAGTTAATAATTTGATGTCAAAAGATTTCAACTACAAAGGTAACACGGCAAACAGACTAGCACACTAAGTACACACATTTTTTGAATCAAAATAGGCAGCTGACGCTACATCTTTAAGTCACATGATGCATTTCAGTGGTCAGGCTGATGATCAATAAGGTTTTATGAAAGGCAAGACAAAGACTACAATTACTATTTAGGGACCAAGTAGCTGACAGTCTCTTTTTTGAAAACAACACAACCCTCTCATTCAGTTATTATAATGCCCATGAATATCTGCAGGGCGCAGCCATGGTTAGAGTTACTGGAGATAAATTCAGTGTAACAAGCAGGCTCTTGTCCTTCAAACACTGTTTTCTTTCGACTATCTCTGTATGTCCCACACAGTGAAAAGGCAGGACAAATCTGCATTTTGTTGTTTTCAGTTCTCCTGTCCTGCACGACTGGTGCAGGAGATTTTCTATGCTACTCTGGCTGCAGGACTGTGCACCTCCTCTCCTCATACAAGCCAGCCTAGTTAATACCATCTCCATGGAGACAGCTCTTTGGCAACTCCACCAGCTCACACGAGCCCAGGTACATGATCATTCAAGCACACACACAATGAAACACACATGCATATGTCGCAAGAATAGCAGGCAGGTCCGAAGCACACAGGACTTAAATGATAACAGAAAGCTATTCTAATTTTTCAAGTAGGCAGTGAGTGTTTGATACAGATAGAGGTCTAATACTGTCTGTCTGATACATGTCTAGTACCGTTACATAGCCAGTCATTTAGACATTTATTATAAACTTTACAAGGCAGTTTACTTGGATGTACACCATTCAATTAATACAAATAAGTATAATTTGATAAACAACTATTTCCAATATCACTGATGGAAGGGTTTTCTTTTTAGCATGATCTGCAAGGGAACAAACCTTTGAGGCTTGTGAAACATAACTATACCCGTATTATAAACCTTCTTTAGAAAATCAACATAAAAGAAATCAACATAACAGAAATCAGAACATGGCAATAGCCTCTGACGGAAGCCCACTTCCAAAACACGACTGTAGTATTAAAAAAAGATGTACATTTAAGTTGGATTGACGATGTATGATAGCTACATAGATTACCTAGTGCTTATTTAAGTCAATCCATTGGCTATCAGATAACCCCACCACCTAAGATAGCTCACGTAAAATGTCACAGATGTTTAGTTGTCGAATTATCGTCACAATGGATAGATCGGTTTGTTTATTATGGCAATCATCTCATACCAACGTTACAGTACAGCGATTTTGTGTCCATTATTAAATTATAACTGCAATGAAGCAACCACTCAAGCCCTGTTGTATACTGTTAAGTCAAACATGCTAACTAGTTACTTCCCAACTGAGTAGCTAAAAGCGTTTCTCTCAGGCTCTGGCTAGTTGCTGGAGATAATCACAATATTATTAGCAGGCTACAACTCAACAACAGCTTGAGCATGCGTCTCTCTGTAAATGCGATGCTCTCATTATCGCCAAAAACAGGACTTCAATTTGATTTACTTAACACTACTGTAAAAACACTTAACCCCCCAAGTGACAATTAAACACTTAGATTTAAAACGTTTAGTGAAACTATTAAGGAAATGCTTCCGTTTCGGAGAATAGCTGGAGAAACTCGAATTACATTCCGCTGGCGAATGTGGAAATCGGAGCAGTTAGCTAGCATTAGCCAACCATCAGTAGCTTAAACTTGGGTCCGCTTATGGCACAATGATGACTTACCTGGTCTCGAATTTTGAGAACCACCATATTTCTGGGATTTTAATTGTTCTCATGCAGATTCATAAAGATTTATTTGTCTCCTTCCGAATCGTAGTGTTTGATCTTGGTAGCTCTCCCGCTGGTCTGCTGAGGGCCTTGTCTGACGCTAGCTTAGCTCTCTTGCTAGCTTCCTAACCTGATGGCATGGAAGCAGAGGAGTAGCGGAAACTCCATAACATTGCCGCCACCATACTTCGCCTCCCAAAATGATGCGATTCAATAGGTCAAATGCGCCGTACGTCCAAGTAAGGGAGTCAGTGGTTGGTTGTTGCTAACAGCGCTCTGTCGCAGACGCACTTTGTTGAATATTGCATAGCAGTCTCATGCCAGAAGATATACTGATTTTTTTAAAAGGAACTTTCCAAACTATCTTACTGCCATGTAATTAATTCACATAACAGTGCATCCAGAATCTATTATTTTGAATTAATATATAAAGCAAATTGGTTACATTTGCCCGGCTTGTCAGCAATAACTCCAACCTTGACCCTTACAGACCGTCACTCTTATTCAAGCTTCGCCAAAAGTGTCAACCACACTATCCAATGACATATAGCAAGGAGGACAAGTCTTATTTCAATATCAATATTCTCTCAGGAAGAAGAGTTATTTCCGGTCAGGCAGTCTACGTTGACTCGCGTTTCCTCATGAGGATATTCACACCACGCTGTCACAAATACCATTCTAAATAATTAATTCGCACCGTGGAAGCTAAGAAATCAGTATAAAATTGTGCAGATATTGCCAGCTGAAGAATAACTTCTTTTAAGATGCGAACTTTGACACCTGTTACACCTAACATTCTTAATTGAAGCAAAAACTGTAAAATTCCTCTTTAAATAAAAGATGCATTAGTATTATTTGGCTGTTACCCGCATTTACTGTTTAAAACTATACACAGAAGCAGGCAATACAATTTGACAGAAACCCAAGCAGTCAGGCTACACATACCAAGCCCGACAGTGCACACATACGTAATACATCCTTAGCCCCCTTTCCTCCGCCTCTTGACAAAGTGGTCTCAGATGTCGTTTTTTAGCAGGAGCTCTTAATGCCCAAAGTCCTATAATCGTCTGTTTTCTTTCTCCTTTCCCTTTTTTTAAAAAAAAAAGGTTTCAAGATGCAGTAAAAAAAATATTTTTGCACTCACCGTGCGTTGTTTGGATACCAAATATATAGAAGTTTCATCTAAAGTAGTAAGAACTAAAAACAAAGTAGAACTGAATTAAAATTTTAGAGATTTTTTTTTTAAATTTTTGTCGTAAGTGTATTTCAGGTCCTGTGTCCTAAAACAAAAATGTGGTGTAAGATTGCCCTCTAGTGACATAACCTTTAACTACATCAGACTTAAAAAGCTGCTTATGCATAAAATAAATGCTTAAATGAGAAATAAAAACAGTGTGTAAAATCTAATGAATATAACTGTAAGTATCCAAATATGTTACATGTTATTTAGGCATATTTAAGTGACAGCATTATTGACTTGTGTGACTTGTGTGACTTGCAACCTTTTGTAATCCCTGTGATAAATTAATAATCATGTTGCATAACTGAAAACAACCTAGAACAAAAAAAAAATTAAAAAAAATGTAGGTCTACTCTAAGTGTTAGTCATTTCTCAGCCAGGCAAGATTATGAATTATTTTCTGCTTGGATTAAAATCTAATAAAAAGCAGCTTGGACTCTGTCCCAGCAGCCATGACAATCCTGAAAATATAAATAATTAATCCTAAAAAATAAGGGTGTCTGTTACTTAAAATTTGGTTGTACATCAACAGCTGATGATGTGAGACAGTAATTTCCTCTGTATGGTGAAAATACCACAAACAGAACTAGAGGGAATGACATTGAAGAGTGCCAGAGGACTAGGGCAGAAAACTGTCTGTTCATGGTGCACTTAGTGACTCAGCGCTGACACTGAGTTTCAAAAGTTCACTGTGACGCACTTCAGGGCTAGAAGATCTGCTGTTGTGTATCATGCTACAACAGGAAAAAATATGAATAAGCCCCTTCACATTCATATCATATTAAAGAAAGATTTTGAATTTTTGCATTAATTTTTTTTTGCATCTATAGATAGTTATTCCATTTGGTGTTGATTATGAATGTTAATGTCACTTACATACAGAAATATGTTAGAAATAAGCACACAGCAACTTTAACTTGTTTAATATGGCTGCTGTGTGCTTGCAAAGGGATATTTACTACCTGGGATTACTCTCCACCAAGTGGTATCTATTCAATTACAAAAAGCAGTGTGGCAACTAATACAGTTTTGTGAGTGAGTGAGGTAGCGAGGGTCTTGTGAAAGAATGTGGGTTATGCTCACCAGGCATCTTTCCAGGGTAGTCTCACATTTCAAGGCATTGGATACAAAGCGAGGGGAGAGGGAAAAGGTTACAGCAGCTATGTTGATGATTTTGGGTGTAGGTTGGTCGTTGTTGCTGGGGGTAATCCTCCTGGATCTGTCCCTAAGCCCCTCGAAGGCCACAGTAACCTCAGCAGTAATGCTTTCTCACTCACTGCGGAGGCCGAGGTGGAGAGGGGTTCCCACAAATTAAATTAAGAGGAGGAGAAAGAGCAGACAAAGGAGTAAACGCATAAATGGAAAAAACAGATGCATACTCACATACCTCTACCCCTCTTTAAAACTGCACCCTGACCCTGTGTTCACACCCCTCATGTTTACAGGACACCTTGTGAGTGTGCAGAAGAAAAAGTGGAAGAAAAAAAGATCAATATATACTATACTAAATTTATTGTTTAATTTCTTTGTTCAATATTATATAACCAAAAACCATTTTATTTCTTTGCTTTGCTCTAGGCCCTCCCACCTTCCACTAAAACAGAGCAATTTAACAAAATGTATGGGCGTAATATATTTACCTGACAGATAAGTAAATATTTAGGAAACACACTGACAGCACTTTTTCTATGTAAAAAAGTGCTAACTGTAAAGTCATATGCTTTCTGAGTCATTGTTGAGGGTGAATTTTTTTTTTTTTTTTTTACCAGAACTGTAATCATTTAGCCAGTAATTCTCTTGCTGTAACCTTTCCAAAAATAAGACTCTTCATGCTGCATAAAGCAACAAAGAAATCAGTTAAGAACAGCAAAAACACTTTTTTTTTTACACTTTTTGTAGCACCTGTGTTACTGCATCAGCTGGAAGGGTTGCTGTAGTTAAACATACCCTACCACAGTGCATGCTACATTACAACAAAATAGACTGACAACTAGATGCCTGCATATTGAAGAGTGCAAGGCTCATGACATTTTTTGCCGGCCCTCTTGCTGAGAAATGATATGGTCCAGCGTCCAGGTGCCAGCTGTGGGGTCCTGCACAGGGATTAGACAGCCACAGTGACATGCATGCAGGATCATGCCTCAGATTCTCTGATGCTGGGCTGTGCCCCTGTCTGTCCAGCCGTCAGGATGAGGGATAGCAAACAGCTGGACAGTCGGGGTCCTCGGATGAAAGTGGTGTCACCCACTAGGTCATTCCCAGCTGCTGTAGGACAGTGGCGAGATGAGAGGAGAGACAGTTTCAGCTCACTGTTTCCCACCACTGATACTGGAGTTCTGATGTAGAGCCAGAGATCACATAATCAGCAGATAAATCCAAATTCTTGTCACACACTGTCTCCGAAAAATCTAATGGAAAAGTAGGCCCAATCAAGCTTAAAAAGAATTAAGGTTCAGTATATTTCAAGAGGAATAAATATCTATGGTAAACAAGACCAAACTGGATGGAGATATATATAATCATTTAAATCATTTGGTATTTGATGAGTAGTGTTGTGGTAAACATTAGAACAGAGATACGGGAAGTGCTTTGTTATTTTCCTGAAGACATTTGTCCTCTGGGCCAAATAGTAAACTAAGGAGAGGTAGCCTACTAAAAAATGCTTTGAAGTGACAAATAAAAATGTGAGGCCAAGGACAGCTGTAGATTTATGACGATGACAAATCTGCATATAATCTGTGCTAATCACACAGGCCTTGCTCCTGGTTGAGATAAAAGCATCTTTTTTCCCGCTACTAAGCAGTCATGCAACCAGAAGAGTGGGAAATTGCTCAGTTGGTAGATTCACAGCTTATTGTTCCTTCTTAGCTTAGCAGGGACAGAGTGCTGTGATAATTCGTGTTCTGCCCATTTTTTAAAACTGGCATTTCAAATTCTGCCTAAACCTGTTCTAAAATACTAAAAATGTAAGAGTACGTTAATGGTCAAATATCTAATTCATATATATATAGATATATATATATATACAGCAAAAAATGATGTACCTTAAACCAAAATGTAGTCTCAGTTTAATCCAGGTTGTTAACAATAACTAGTATGACCATTAGGTGGCACTGTTTCCATTTGAATGGTCTTCTAATGCACTACTCGACTCTACAGGTGCTATTTTTAGGAGGTGCAAACTGTGGTCTGATGCAGCTCTCGTAACATTCTTATTTTACCTTTTGTGTGTTCTTCTGTAACAAGCAGAAATGGCGTCTTAACAAGCAGTTTCTCATGCCTCTTTTATCATACTTCCTGGTGCATTCACTACAAACAGCCTTTTATTATGGAGGTAAGAACGTAACAGTTTAAAATGATTTTTAAAAAATTGCTTGCATGTAAGCAAGTTCATTATCTTATCTTTAAAGAGGATTACAAAATGAGATCAAGAATTTGTAATAGTTACCACCAGATTAGTCTGCTTCAGTTCTTTTCGTAAGGTGAGATAATGATTGTTGAGACTAGTGCACCTGTTGAGGACACTGGCCTGAGCTGCCCTCGTCTCAGAGATCTTCAGGGGATAGTGAATTGGACAGAGTGTTCAGTCTGCGTCCACCTTGACTAGCCTTTTATATCGCTCCCTCTCTCGACCAAGTAAGGCTATTTATAGCGTCGTCCGTCATACAGCTGTAGACACTGACCTTATCATGCCTGTCTTCCAGTATAAACTGAACAGCAAACACTCAACCTTGTTTTCAAGGTAGACAATTTATGTTTCACTTCGTCCCAAATGTTTGTGTAATATGTGGGTAGCACAACTTTGACATGATATGAATGCAAAGGACAGCATGTTTCTGAAATTTTGTGTTTGCTAATGTTTGAGTAATATATTCTTTAATGCATTTATAAAGCGGCAGTTTTACAGCCGAAACAGAGAAAATAAATGATTATTAATATTAAGCCTATAGTTAGTGTAGTTATGTAAGAATAATTATGCTTTCCATCAAGTTCGCTATATGTTCTTGAACACTTACGTTAGCTAGAAAGCAAAACATGTCACCTAGCTAACTAGCTAGTGATGGGTCGGCGCATTAATATATATATCTCAACGGTTGGTTCTGTGGTCCAAGGTGGTCATTTGTAATCTGTTCCTTTTGTGTGAGTCCGCCAATAAAAGCGGACCGGAACTGTCTGTGTAAACAAGCTTCGACATTCTCCACACAATCTCAAGATATTGATATGTTTTTTGCTTAACTACTCTCCATCATAGTTATCACATTAAGTGCTAGAGGATGTAACGTAAGGGCACTGTAGTACAGACTGCCTTCTATGAATAGACTTGCTTACGGAGGTATGATCTCATCAAACGTGGTTGAAGTGTGAAAGTCCATATTTCAAAGCTCGTCAGTTAACAAGGCTGCATCACCCCTTGTCACGGATTACACATGACATGATTTGACTGACTGGTGTTTTAAAATAGCTAGAGGAAGATGAATAGGATTTAACAGTCTCTTAAGGTTGTAATCAGTGTGATGTGTGACCTGCAAGGCTTTTTAAACTTTTTTGCGTGAGCACCCCTAACTCAATTTTTTTTTTTGGCCAAATTTCTGAAACTTTTGTTCAAAATTGTTTTCTCCAAATGTTACCATTTTAAACCTGTGCAGGCATACAACAGACCTCATCAGTGGATGTTAATACAATTTGCTCCTTTGTAACAACTTGGAACATACATCACTACTGAGTTAGATTGTAACACATGCTGGGGTTAGTAAAAAAAAAAAAAAAGACAAAAGAAGCAAAAAAACAAACAGAGGCCACACTATTCAGTAAGCTTAAAAAAGAAGTTTATTGGAATAAAGGAACAAACCAGAACAGCATCTCTCAGTCAGAACCTGCCGGCTGCTTATCATCCCATGTTTGTGGGTGTTTGATGTTATGTATTACTTTCATTTGCAATGCAAACTGACTGACTTTCTGACCTAGAAGAAAATTTGATTACATAGACACAAAAAGGTTTTACAATTTGTCTAGCACCTACACAAGAATTCATTTTTACTCTTGTTCCCAGTGGCCAGACTGTCACATGCTTACCTCCTGTGGAGTCAACCCATAATAAAGGTGTGCTGCCTGAGTGAAATAGTCAGCCAACCCTCCCTTCTGCACCTCAGAGAAAACTTTTTTTGCTTCTTCAATGACCTACACTGGGAAGATCCCTGGACTCTGTCCCAGCTTTTGCAGGGATTTGCAGTATCTGCTCAGTGTTAGTTGGTAGATAGATCCCATGTGCCTCCACAATTGATCTGACTGACTTGCCCTTTTTGTGACCTCATCAGATGCTTTTTTCAAAACAATGGAAGGCAGGCACACCTCTGTCAGTTTTTCTTTTCCGCTACATAGGCAATCTTTAAAATGATTAAAACCAAGAAAATGTTTTTAGTTGTATGTAACATTTTTAACCCATTTAAGTGATGTGTTATGACCTAACCCACCCCTTTCAGCCACTGTTTTGCTAGCTGAATTAGCAAAGTAGCCTGAAATCAACAAGGAAAAAAAGTTTAAAATTTTGCCTGAGAAACTACAATTTGATCCAACATAAGTCATATGATGTTATCTGCAGTCGTTTTAAGTGGTAAAAAACATGTGATCTCTCTTAAAAAATGTACTTTCTTAGCTCAAAACTTTTTTTTTACTCGATAGAATGTGCATGTGCCTGTTCCCAGCTTTGACAAACACAGTGACTGCTCAGGGATAAATAAGTAAACACTGATAAGATCGTAAAAGTCCTATTTTATCCCTGATTGGTGGATTTAAGCTCTCCCCATGGTGCAAATATTCCCAGTCTCCTCTTCAATTGAGCAACTATGAGACTACTAAATTACTGAGTAGCCATAAATAGTAAACACATCTCAGTACACTGCTACCCACTACTTACATAACATGTACTGTGTTACATTACATTTCATCAACTGATGGAAGAAATATTTATATCATTCACTTTGTCATATCCCAGTTATATACTGTAAATACTAAATTCTAAATAGAAGTCCTGCATTCAGAATTTTAATCTAATCAAACTACTGAAGTATGAAGTAGCAAATAGCAGGTACTTGGAGTACAGAACAGCTCCTATCTGTGTTATATTAGTATATTGTTAGATTATTATTATTGAGGCATATACATAAAAGCAGTACTTTGATATGGTATTTAATGAAGGTGGCGCTAATAGTAATTACACTGCATTTCCTTGTTGCTTATATCGATTATATTGTCACATAGTTCATAAACTGTGCATATGTTTCAATACTGTTCAACAAAGTTTCAAAATCTTAAAATGTACAATATTTTCCAAGTGAATATAGTAGAGGACAAGTGTTAAGTAAATAAGATGAACGTGGCACACTCTAATTCTGTATTACTATCTTTTACAGTTTCTAAGTGTATGTACAAGTGTAAGTGTGTATGTTCTGCATTATGCCTCATGTACCTCATCTCAATATATATTATCCCTTGTTCAATATTACTTTTTAGTATGTATGAAACCTGCACAGTCTATTCCTTTGTATTATTAGGTTTAAATCTACAGCTTACTCTTCAATTTTTTCGTGTTTACAGATGCTTAAGAACCAAAACTAAATGAAGATGAACATGCTGGGGTAGAGTCATAAGTAAGGAGCTTATTTTTTTTAACAAAATATTTTTTAGGTGCCAGTTTCTAAATGGCTGTTAATTGATATCACAGCTGTTGTAATGAGGGTTATGTACAATAATGTCAGCTTGGTTCTCAGCTGTTTTGCAGGACACCCTGGCACTCCAACAAAAACTTTTCATAGATGTGTTAAATGACTTTACTACGGTGGCTTTAGTAACTGGTCCTCTTTCCACAGGTGTCATATGGTGACAGCATTTTCAGTCTCCTGTGAGCAAGGTAATAAGAAAACACAAGAACCATGGACCCTCCTGTGTACACATGACATATTCAGTTTAACAGCAACACAAGAAAAACACTGCTCATTCTTGACATGAAAGCCTTTCACAGTCACTCCAAATGACCGTTCAGCTGTCTTTCCATTTCAGAATATTTATAATATTTTTACATTAGACTTGTTCTTGGCAGGTTAATGCTCACAGATGTCTGCACTGCTCAGATGGCTTGAGGGGGCAGGTACCATCTGAGCTGTGTCAGGGAGAGAAAGTCATTTTAACAGCACCTTACACTTAGCCTAACACATAATTTCATAGTACCAATGAATGTGTTAATGAGACAAAATGTTTTTCGATAGAAGGAATCTTGGCAGGCATCTGTGAATTATTCACTGGACCTGATAACTTGGCATGTTCAACAATTTAATTGGCTAGCTTCACAGTGAGAGCATGCTGCATGACATTCTTGCTGTGTAATACATGTCAACAGTGGAATATAGTGGAATATCATTGCTTTAAAGTTTGGGTCTTGCAGATTTCTACCATGAAGAATTTATAGGCTACATGCAATAATCACACATCTATTAGGCATAGATGACATAAGAAGTGAGAGTTAGCTTGTTTATCAAAGTGGAGAGAATACAATGCCTATTCCTTTTTTTTTCACAACTAAAGTGATGAAAGTGATGAATTGCGCTTTGTCACTGTGGATTTATTTCCTGTGTTTGTTGTGTGCCATCCTTGACTGACCGTGACGGTGTGAAGGCAGCCTTCATGTCACGCAGTCGAAATTGCACAGAATGAATGTTGTGGTGTTTTGCGCTGGTTGACGTAAAGTATGACATGACGGAATGATTGAGGCAATCTTTTGTCTTAAATGGACACAAATTAATTATTGACAGACCACAATTGCAAGTTTTTGTACGTACAGTATGTGTGTGAATGTATGCAGTGCATTGACATTTTTGTATAAGTTTTCCAGTGTAAGTATCTGTCAATACACACAAAGTAATATCATATGATAGAAATGCAAAAGAATTATTTTCCTTGTAATGATAGCCCTGCATGTGTAAGAAATAAAGTTGTCAGTACATAGTAGAATTTAAATAGGTATTCTAATCAACACAGCAGACTTCTATTGCATTAGAATATGTCAACATATTGAGATTATGGCATGACCACAATGTAGCTTTTCTGCAGAATATATTACATAAATATAAGGTGTCAAATAATGCAGTGATTAGTAAGAAGTTGTGAATATTGTGCCAACTGGCCCTTTACAACTAACAGTGAATATGTGTTGTCTCTAGTCATGGCTCTTGTACAGTAGTTTGTGAGATGTGCTTAATAATTCATTAGTCCATGAAACTCAAGACAATTACAGTATAAAATATAATAGGATGTTAATGAGCCCCAAAACTCATAATAAAAATGTTATATATATACAGTCCAATTACAGGTAAATGTATAATGCCCAAAAGACTCATAACACCAAAGCCATAATGTGTTGTTTACTGTTGAGACATTTTCTTATACAATTAGAATGTCTAGCCTAATTTTAATGAACTCATTAAAAAATATATCAAAACCAACAAGGAGAATGGAGTATTGCAAAGTGCAGAATTTTTAGAGGTATGTTGTTGTGATGCTGTAAAACTCTGTATGCTAACTCTTGCCATTCTGTCACGATGCACATTTTAGGGAGAGGGCAATTTGCATAATTCTGTATGATCCAAGAGACTTAGAAACAGCTTCGGTAATTAGTACCCAGCACCCAGTGCCAGTCAGCATAATGTGTTCTTTAGCTGGATTTCACACTTGGAAATAAGCTCTAATTCTATCCATCATTTCACTTGAGAAATGACAGATGAATAATTATTATATAATATTCACACCAGTGGTTCCAATTGCAGAAATACTTAAAAACTTCTTCAAAGCAAACACGATGGAGTGAGGTTTGTTCCTTGACATACATCTCTCACGATATGTTTCTCAGCTTCAAGTTAGCCATGCTTGTCGAAACCCTTAAAATATTTTTGGATCTATTTTTGGCTTTGGCTGAAAGTGTTTTCTGTTCCATAACAAGATGAATCCCCAACATGACA
This sequence comes from Acanthurus leucopareius, assembly GCA_029814765.1. NCBI lineage: Eukaryota > Metazoa > Chordata > Actinopteri > Acanthuriformes > Acanthuridae > Acanthurus > Acanthurus leucopareius. Next base: position 5,717,408 of record JAQMCX010000057.1, on the reverse strand, counting down.
TTAGGTTACCAGGCAACAGTGTACACTCCACCGCTTGGTTATAATTTTCTTTGTATTGTTATGATGTTTCATAGTAAGTGACTATATGGCAGTCGGCCAAAATTAACCACTGTTAGCAGAACCCGTAGAGCCTGATATATGTCAGGAGGCGTCGAGGCTGGCCAGCTATATTTGGCTGCTATGTTCCCTTCAAAGAGACAAGTTCTAGGACTAGACTTGACATTTCTCTTAGCCTGGAAAAAATGGGTTTGGGTCAGTGAGTTTTTGCAGGAGGAGGGGTGTTGTTGATGCCCAGAGGAAGGTGCTGGTCTCTGTTCTGCAATGGCTCATTGTTATGTTCTCTTCATCGGTATGGTACAGGAAGCCTAAATGACAGGATAGAACTAGCAATTTTGTGTGTTGGACTAAAACACTGTCTTTATTACATAAAAGGATATCAGGACTTCTCTCCAATAGCGTGTCATTACTGTAATTCCCACATGTACCCATAAGAACAGGATGAATTTGCATGACAAACTTTTATTCATTTATCTGTCATTTTGGTTGATATAATGTTTTGTTTTGCCATTGTTGAATCAAAAATCACACATTTCTCTGTGCTTTGATAAAATTTTCTTAACTTCTAGGGTCATATAGCCCTTGTAGCACTTTAATTTTCTTGAAGTTTTTTTACATGTCAACAATTTTAAACAAGAAAGTTTTTTTTGGTTGTGAAATGAGACAAGTTAAGATCAGTTCATTTGCCAAGGAATCATTGCTGAGCAGCTGAGCAGCCACAGTCCTACTTCATGATGTTTTAAAGCATCTTTAATTTGTTATCATCTGCATTATTAGCAAACATCATAGTAGATGATTATCTTCCCATTGTAATGCAAGTAATATTACTTTATACGTTGTATTAGCCCAAAGTTCTGTTTTTGATTAGTGTCTTCTGAGTGTGTTGCATGTGTTTTGAGATAAAACAGAAGGAGTCCTGGGAGTGTAGTCCTGGGCTTTATCTCAGTATGTTGTCATGAAAAAGAAATGGAGAATCATGTTCACACCTTTATTTATTTTGCTGCTCTTGGCCGCTGCTGCTTCAGTGGAAGCAATAGTGAGGCTGTATAGCAGACATTGTGCAGACTTTCTGAATGTAACCCAGGTGCCACAAAGCTACCATGACTTAAATACCTTTTCCTCACTCACACTCCTTATATATGTTGTTTCTGTTCCATTTTCTTTTTACAGTTGAAAGTTATTAACCACAACTCTGTCTAAAGCAGGTGCACTACATACACAAAAACATGTAAATCAATCGTAAAACTAACATGATGATATGCCTCTCCTGCAGGTTGAAAAAGTCAGAGGTGTTCTTTCAGTACAGGGCTAAGGCTGCGGCTGTTGGTGAATAAAGGAGTGGGTAGTGGTGTATGTATGTGTGAGGAATATTTTCTTTCTCTGATAGTGGGAGGAGAACAGTGGCCCACAGGGGGAATCTGGCTCTGGCTCCGGCTCTTGGTAGGTTTTAGCCTGGTGTTCTCAGTGTTGTTCATCCATCCTCACTGTAGACTGTTTCTCCAGGGGGACCTACTTCCATTTGTTTTCACTTCCTGTCCAAATGGACTTGGAGAGATGAATCATTCATGTCTTCAGGAGGCCTCTTCAAGAGAGTGATTTAAGACTCCTATCTTGAGTATTCGAGAAACAGTAACATACTCTTGGTAAAGCAACTTATTTATTGCTTTCATTCACATTTTCTTCCTTAAGTTCAAGTCAGTCATTTTTTTTTTCTTAGAGACTTGATACTTTTGCTTATCTGTCTGTCAGTATACCTGCTGACTGTCACCATGGAAAGTGCCTTTGCCCTAACTCAATACTGGTCTGTAAAATCCGCATTGTGAAATCTGTGAAGGTGATAAATAGGCTGTGCTTCAGAGTTTTTGTTATGCCCAGCCTAACAGGAAGATTGTCACTTAACTGTCACAGGGTGGGGTCATTCTCACTTCTGGTAGAAACTTCAGTCTATACAGGCCCACTATTTGTCACTTCATGCCTTCCCATCATTCTCTGTGCCGTCATGCATCTTGCTAAACACCTCTTTGTTGTTATCTTTCTTCAGTGGGTACCTGCAACCTCTCTCAGTCCATATTGTGAGTTATGAGACTGCCGGAGGTCGTGGCCTCAACCCTTCCCCACTTGGCGTGAAATGTGCAGAACAAACGGATCCAGGAATTACACAGAGATTGGACACACTGGTTGCATATCTAAGAGCAGAGTCCCTGGAAAGGTCTCTTTGGCCAGATAGGTGTGAAAGGGTTACCAGCACATCTGTTCCAAAACAGAAAATCTTGTCCCTTTTGAGGTGACCACATAAGAGCATTCTTTAAATTCTCACTATTAGCTTGTAATAAAGCTACAAACAAAATTTAAAGTTTCCAAAAAGGGAGGTTTGAAATCTACACCGTGCTCTCTTTAAAAGAGAAAATTTACATGTGGAAATGTTATACTCATGATCTTGAAATGTATTTAAAAACACAGAGTAACATCATTGATTAACACATAGCAGTCTTATGACATTTTGGGTAAAAAAGGAAACATCCATGTTCTCAACTTCATTTTATCTTCAGAAGTTTCACACAGGAGATCACATAGTTGTTACATGTCTTGTTTTTGTGCTGGCAGTATCCGTATGTTTTATAAAAGGAGCAGACCAAAGCTTGTTAGGCCCTGTGTTATTGAAGAGGCTTGGTTGAAAAGTCAGTTTGGTTAGTGGATCTGAGATGAAAGGCAGAGGTCAGGAATACTGCAGCCACTCCCAAGCACAGCATGGTGGCATTGCTATGTGTAATTGTGTGCATGTGTATGTGTGTCTGTTTATGCATGTGCCTGTTTTTCTGTGCATATATGTTTGTTTGCACTGTCTTTGTTAATGTTTCTACTGTATTTGTGCCTCTTTAACCCTATTGCTGTTGTTGCATTTGTAACACTTTTTTGTTCAGTTGCTTTAGTACAGTGTTTGTGTTGAAGTATTTGTCTTTCTGGTCCTTTGAGTTTGCTATGGAAAGTTGACAGTATTATCTCTAAAGTCTTAAGCTGTTCTATGGCTGCTTCAGTTCTTGTCTCTGTTTTTAATCAACCTGCAGGGTGCACTGTTGCTGTAGGATCCACCAGGGGTTTTACCTTTCTTGGACAGTGTTACACAATTACAAGTGCGCTGCCTTAGTTACTTCGATATTTTCCAGTCTCAATCAAGCTGATGAAACTCATAAATTGAATAATTGATTGAAGAGACTAAACGGCTAATAAGGAATTTGAAATATTTATATTGTTACAAGCAATGCAGTGACTCAAATTGCAATGCAAAACTGTTGTGTCAGTGTCATACTAAGGTAATTTGACAAATCTCAGAGTTATATAGAGAGAGATTCAGTGATAAACAGCAAGAGACTGAATACTTACACCATACAAGAAATTCAGTTATCTCATCTAACAAGTGAGTGACAAGTAAGTTCTTGGACTTGTTTAGGCACTCTTGCATAAATTGCAAGAGGACATTGGCTTGTTTGTCTTGTCATTGTTGCAATTAATATGTGAATCTGTGTAACATGAGCCAGTACGTTCCACTTCTCAAGAATATGTTAGCTCATCAGGGTCAATATTTTTGAAACTATGGTGGAAAAATGTGTATGAATATCATACTGTAATAAGATCCAGAATTGCAAGGTCACCCTAGCAAAGTGTTTAAAAATACATCTGGAGCCCCTCCTGGTTCATGCATATGGAGGAACCCAGACATTAACATTGCAACAGAGGTGGTGGGTGCACTGTGGGACATTTCCCGGTATGCGTAGCACTGCCTTAATAATCAGAGGAAGAGCTATTTTTCAGGGGTATTGTTGAGTCCGAGACCTTTGAGACACCACAGGAGGAGAGTACTGTGACTGCGCTGCGGTCAAGTAAAGAAGTGGTGGCGTAGGTGGAAGTGGCTTGGACAATAAGCGTCAGCCCACCCTTCCCATAGTAAACTTGATTTCCTGTTGCACTCTTTTAGACAGACCTTTAAAATCCATGAATGGAGTTTTGCTTTAGTCTTAAAGGTCATTGACAAATCCAGAATAGCAGCCAAGCAGTAAGCATGACAAATTGTTTAAAGAACTTCAGCTTTCATTATGACATTTTGTTGGGTTACTCCTTGATAAGTGTGCTCAACATATTTAGGTCACCGAAGTGAGATTTGTCCTTTTAAAAGAAAATCTGGTAGCCTACTTGGGTGCACTCGCTGTACTTTTCCTGTGACTGAAATAACAATGCTGGTTTCTTGCCAAAGGCCAAACAAGCCTGATAAAATGTGTTTTCTCAAAAGCTGTGGTAATACCAAAAATATATATTTTGTTATCATATTAAGATAATAGCCCCAGGGCACAGGAGGGAAGATGCTATGATTATCCACTCATAAATGAGCTCTGACTAGCAGGATGTGGATTGGAAGGATGCCTCTGAACAGAGAACCTTTGTTTTTATTAATCCCTCAGGGATTTTCTAAGGTCAGCTAAGCTTGGCTGGATTCCATCAAAGTCACATGTCTGTTTGGGCCTGTGTGTTTGTACGTATAATTTTACTTCTGCAGGCATTTCAGTGATGTAGGTCTAAGAGCCACTGATGCAATGATTCTTCATGCTGTGGTGTCAGGCAGCATAGTTCCTTCTGAATCCTCAGTCATGTGTATTGTTTAAATGTCAGCTGACATTAAGAATGATTTTTCAAGGCCACTATTAAATTTCAAGCCTTTTGGTTTTAAGTTATCGTTAAGGATAATTCAAAACCAAAAGGATCAATAGTTTGTGTTTCTTTGTAAAGGTGCTGGGCAAAAGAGACAAAGTAGAACAGAAAGTGGTTTTGTCATGACTGAATGTAGGGTGGATGTTGTACAACAACATGGTCAATTGGATACAAACAGTGGATCAATGATTTCCAGCAGAGATGAGCACATTGATCAGTAAAAATACTGAGAGCTGCCCTCTGTTTCCAGTGTGCCTTTGTGCTCCACATCTATTTTTAGAAAGCCTATGGCAACAGATGAAAGCACGGCATCAGGGACCTATTCAAAGTTAGAAAGTAAAGTGACCTCAAGGTCAATGCACAATAAGGGGATGCTTCGAAATTGCTTTGAAATTGTGTTTTTGCCTTTTTGGAGATCTGTTATCATTCAGCCTGTCCCTCACATCTCAGATAGAAGATAGGTCACAGCAGCTGAATGAATCAATTTATCTGAAAGTTTTTTACTTTTAAGGATAAATGTTGATTCAACACACTTTGAATTGTTGTGCCCCTGTCTTTTTCATGTGCGGTCTCTCACAGAGGAGAAATACATAAGACTGCATGGGCTCCATCTGTTATTATTAGCAGCAGTGCAAAACTTTGCAGGCAATGTATCAAGAGTAAGTACCAAACATGACTGCCTTTAAATGCTTTTTCATGTTATTTGATCCGACCTGTTAAGTGCATTCTATATCACCCTGAAAGTCCAACAGGAAATACCACAGGACGCCAGACGGAGTAACCCAATAAAAGCAAGTGCGCCCAAATCATTAGTGGGGAAACACGCTCACATAACACATCCAGATGTACAGACTAATTGGATTTTACCATCAAATCAACAGTTGCAGTGCCTTTGTGCTTTTATGAGACTGACCGCAAGGTAAAGAGAAAATGGGCTTTTTGAAGTGACAAAACTTTGCTCCTGGCTTTTAGCAGGTAAAATGGCTGAGCTTAGTTGCAAACAGAGCTTGCTGTATACCACATGCAGAGAATGGGGCTGCAGTGTGCCATAGTTTCACTCCCTGGATTGATCTAGGAACTCTTCCACAGTTGGCAATGGTGACTCATCAGGGGCTGATGTAAGTAAGATGGCAGGCACTGAAGTAATTGGCATGGAGAGGTAATTTCCCTCCTGTACCAGGGCTGTCCCCAGAGCTGTTGGATGGCCACTAGAGAGAAAAAAGTCAGAGGATGGGTTGGGGGTGGGGGGGCACGGTTACGTCAGAAGTTGCTGTTAGTGTTTAGCCTCTCTCCTGGGGGGAACACCCCCTCTGACTGTAGACTTTAGCACCTGACAGTGATCACATCCGCCACAGTCCTCTAAGGACAACATGATGAAACTCTGCATCCATACAAGCAGGAGGACAAGCTATGGCTAGGAAGTCAGAGAGGTGGATAAAATAAATTTCAGAATAACTTACTATGATAAACACGTGTATTGGTTAAGATAATTTAAGAGGAGCCAAGTGTCACACTACGATATTTTTTTTTTTCAATAGACATCCACTGTCTGAGAGTGGACTTTGAGAGTCTTGAAGTTCAGAGTACACGGAACAACAAAACATGGCTGACTCATTCCCTCCCACACATGGATCATCCGTTATTATGGGGAACAAAACATTTTGTTGCCGGATCAGATTAGTTACAAAGAATGGTGTTTGTCCACCCCTCATATCTGTTGCAACACTTAAGTTCAGCTCCCTTCCTTCTCCAGTCTGACTCCCTGCTGGGTTTCATCATGCACACTGTGTCACAAGGCAGCAGTGCTATGGTGATTAAGCCACAGAACTCGGGAGCTGATTTGGAACTGGTACAGTAATTGTGGTAATGTGAGTAAGCTTATTTGGCAGAATAAAACTAGTCCCTAAGTTCTGACCACAATTTCTTGAAATAGAATGGAAAAAGTTTAAATGCCATGGTGTGGAGTATGTTTTTGTTGTATTTCTAGTCCTAATGAATTGTCTAAATTGACTAAGTTGGAGTAAATAATGATGATGTGTGTATGGATGCCTGGCTATGTGTGTGTGTGTGTGTGTTTACTGACAGCCCCTGCTATTTAAAATGGGCTACAGAGTCCTTTCATTTAAATTTGTAAAGTCCAAGGAACACTTCACTGGTCTGGCCCACTTGTTCCCCCATCTCTAATATTCCCCCACTCCATGACAGGACTCTGGTGTCAAAACATGCATGTATTGAGACACTCACACACACAGAGTCTGTTTGATATGAGGGAGGTGACAGACAGTCGAGCCTCAGCCCTGGAGAGCAGAACAGAGTGGCTCTCCAGCAGGGAGGCTGACGTTCACACTTAAATGCTTTAATAGGACTAAAGTAGACAAAGGCCGCCGGTGACGCAGTAGGAGCTATAATGGGCTTGCCACATTGCAGGTTTACTGGACCCTGCCTATTGGACAGAGCTATTTCCAATCCCACAATCCCTCATCAGCCTCAGGAAGCTAGTTATAAATAAAAAGTGTAGGTTAATCGCTGCGAACATGTCCCACTGAAATGTTTCTGTTTTTCGTGTCAGGAGCAGTAGGGCAAGTTGACTGAGGTCCTTTAAGATGATACTGGGAACTAATTATCCACTTACAAATGCAGACATTGAGTTAAGTTCTCATTCCTTTGTGTGTCAAAAAACCAAAAAAACAATACACAAATATATATACATTGCACAGAAAATTCTGCAAACAATCAACTAACAAATAGAAAAGATAAAAGTAATCCAGATAGGAATGATCAGAACTAAGGGAAAAATAGTCTCTGAGTTTGCAGCATAATGTGTTTTTATTGTGTAATAGTGGAAAAACATTGTTCCAGGAACTTTGCAAAAATATGTGTTGACCTTTTAATTTCAGAATTTACTAGAAGATTTAGACTAAAACACATTATCTTGTGTCAGACAAACAGGGATTGCATTGTAATGATAATTGTCATTCATGTGACAGGCTTACTTCCTCTTTTGATCAATTATGGCATAGCCTGTGTTTAGGTCGGCTTGCAGGGTCAGAGCTTGCCTGCTCTGACAGATACTATGACAGATGGAGCTCTGGGTCTTTAGCCATCATTACCTTGGACTTGAAGGCTTTTTATCTCTCACACCATCTTCTCCGACTTGAATGCCAAAACTAAATTTACGAAAATCTGGCATTTGCTAAATCTCGCTCATTTTAATGTCTCTGCTAAGAGGCTGGTGTAATTATTTCTTAATAATTTGCCACAATGTTTTATGACAATCTTTGTGAAAACCGTTCTCTCATCTATTACATCATGGATTAAAAAAGATGAAAAGTACTTTGTTTAAATAAATGATTAGAATTTTGTGTTTACAGAGAGGAGTTACTAGCTAAAACAAATGTACGCACAGTCCTCATGTTGTTTCTGTTTATGAATAATCAAGTAGCACAGAATTATGGCTGTTTTATGGCTGGGGTGAGCCTGCAAGCTATGTATTTCCTTCTTGGCTTCTTGGTAGTGCTGTGATAAAAGGATTGAGGGGTTAAATGTTTGTCCAGCTGAACCAACACAGAAAAACTCCTTCTCTGTGTCTCTGTAGCCGAGTCGTCAGAGCTCAGGACCTAAAAATAGCCGTGCTGGCTCCACGCCCCTGGCTGGGGGACAGGTCAAATTATGAAGGAAGATGAAAAATTTAAAGGCACAGGCTGCTTGGCCACAAACCCAGCCCTGCATCAGTGGTCAGATAGAACATTTGACTTGACTTTTATGGGCTGGAGTCAGATTATATTAACTACAGATCTTGGCCAGTTTAGAATTAGTTAATAATTGAAAAAGTCCTACTATACAGCTACTTACTAATTAAACTTCAGTATTCAAGCTCTTGACATGTTTGTGTGCTGTGGTGCTTTGTTTGTTATTTTAAAATATCCCCTTCATACAGTATCAAGGGTGTTTCAGGGAAAACGGATATGTATGGCTCAAGAAGTTGACACAGTTTGAGAGGTTTATGTAATTGCGATCATGCTGTTATGGCATCTCACGGTTGACTTCCTTGGGCAGGTGAAAGCATGCTTCCTGAGTAGCCGTACTGGCCTGGATACACACTGAACCCCACACATTAACTGAGCTAATGCAGTGAGGTAACACTCTGAGTCTTAAATGGACACTGTGTTCATTTAGTGTCTCGCTTGACTTAAGATATCTTAATGGATTTTTCACAGATTTTTACCTGAAGGCTATTGCAATGATCTTGAATTGTATCATCACAATTTTTTGTACTACTTTCCCCATAAATTCTTAAATGAATATTTTTATAATTTGTTTATCACCTAAAAGACAGGCAGCTGTTTTACACAACCTTTGTTGAAACATACACATCACAAAAGGAAAACTTGACATGTGCTTCTTGTAGAACATCAAGGAAGCTGTGGATCATTCTACCCATGTACCTGAGAGAACAAAATGAAGGCATAAATAGAGTGAGTGAGAGAGACTGGTTCAACAAATCAGAAAAGGGTGGGGGGGGGATCAAGCCTCCATCTGCAGAGAGGGAGTCAGGAGACATGCCTTCTGGCAGGAGCTGAAGAAGACAGCTGTGTTTGGTGTGGTATTTTTAAACGCATCAATGCTGCTCCAATCCCCGCGCCTCGCCTGACCTATTTTTAGCCAGGGCTGGCCATTGTTCTATTTCTGTCACCTGTGGGCCACGCAGTTGTTGATTCACATGCAAATGAAGCTTGCTCCCTCCCTGGCTTGCATTACAGCCCGAGCGAGGTGCTCAGTGCACAGTATGCAGCTTTCCTGGCAACCCAGCTTTACATTTTTCTCCGTCGCTGCTTAGATTCTTTGGTAAGAAGAGAAAAAGCCACAGATTGTACAGAAATAGGGAGAGAGGCAGATAAGAAAGAGAGGCTGGACTTGTCATCTCCTAAAACTGTGTTAGTGTTTGGACTGAAGCAGGGCACCGGGACACTAGCAGCCCTGCAGAGACAGTGTGCCGTTTGTATTATTGCTCTACAGTGAGAGTGGTGTATCAGAGGAGGAGGCAGAGGAAGGGAGAGAGTTGCCTGTTGTCGTGGTCTCTCCCCTGAGTGGCTGAGGGGTGGCTCTTGGTGACAGGAAACGCAAGGCTTGCAATGAGACCTGAGCGCTGAGTGGAGTATGCTGCAGACGATTTACGAGGGCGAGTCAAGTTTCTCCACAACAGAAGGGCGCATTGGACACCAGCAGTTTCCCAGCCAGAGCAAGATGCACAACGTGAACAACTCAGGTGATCACACAGCCCGGTGTTTCTGCTCCACTTGAGGATCTTAGATTATATCCTTCCTTTTTTTTTTCCGGTCTTTGCATTCCAATCTCTGTCCCTCCTCCATCTCTGAATCTGTTCCTACTTCTCCTCTGTCTTCTGTGCCTCTCTCGCACACATTTACTCTGTCCCTCTCTCGCTCTCTCACGTACTATCAACTCTTCGCGTTCAGTCAGTCTCACATTCTGTGTGAAAAGAGAACTCCAAGCTTCTCAGCACAGCAACGTGGTAGGATCAGGCACTTCTTCCTGAAACAAGGTATTTGCTCTTGTGATGGTAAATTCTGTCTTTCTCTGCCAGATTTTGATCTTAATCTCTGCTTAAAATGTATTGCAATAAGTTAAAAAGTGCTGCTTATCCTAATATATCTAACATGCATAGAGGGTTGTCTTTCTACTAAAATAAGGAAATGTGTTAACACAATTGCCACGCTCTGGTTGCCTGAAATGAGTCGCTGCGAACATGAAAGGGATGTTGTGTTTTGCGAGCTTCCATGTCAGCTAGCACTTTTCAGGGAACAGGAAAAACTGTGACAGAAATACTGAGGGGACAACTGAAATGTTTTTCATATTTACCACCGACATTAACTGTTCTATTTTTAACCTGAGAATTGAATTGAAAAGTACATGGCTGACATCAGGATGAGTAACGTCTGTTCATTGTATTGACTCAAGATGAGTCACACCTTATTTGCTTCGATTCTTTTCTTAGCGTGTGGCTATTGATAAAAGGAAAAAATTGTCTCTTGAAATTATCCCCTAGTTGAAGCTATGTTCTGTGAAAACATTGTCATGTGGGTTGCTGAGAAGCATGTGTAATGTGAAAGTACAAATTGAGTCATGTGAGTGCTTTATTTACTTAAAAAATAAACTGTGACCTTTAAGTTTTCACCGCGTCAACTAGAGTTATAAAATAAGGGTGAAAACATGATGTTGATGTATTGAAATAAATTGTTAAATATGCAAGAAATTTTTCACATTGACTTTTAACTCAGTAAGAACAGTCTTGCATAAAAAACAAACAAAAAAACGACGGCTTTAGTCCGACTTCAGGCAAGAAAAACAGGTGACTGAAAACATTCAGAGGCAGTGGCTACTGTAAACGTGAGGAGATTTAAAAATAAGACAGGAGGGTGACAGGGGGATGACACATTCCATCTCTGTCAATAGAGCAGGTTATTTGACTTTAGGCCACAGGAACAGGGCTTTCTTCTTCTGCCTTAACAGCCTGTGAGCCAAACAACAGATATAACGAGCGCCTGAATTCGTGCTCCTTGCTTATTCTGTGGGTCAGCTATTCTTAGGTGAGTTATTTTCAGCTTATGGCATTAGCCTGCTAAGATTAGGCGTCTGTGCGTTATCATTCCATCTCGGCATGCTCCTGATATAACAGTGGTTTGGAACAGACATTTATAGAGAACTCTGTCATTTACCTGTTTAAATTTTTCTTCCCGTTTTATGGTAAATGACTTGACAGTGACTAATGTTGTCTGTCTAAAATTGCAGCTCCAGGAGGACTTTGTATGAGTTTACTAGATGTCATGTAAATGTTTTGAGATTACTCATTCTCTCAGTGGTGGGTTAATTATGAACTGTGTAGTCATGTTTTGGATGTTAATCTATTGTCATGAATATTGTTGGTGAAGTTATCCTTGTGTAGGCTAAATAGGTTGTTTGTGAGTTGTTTTATACAACAAACTTCCTGTTGTTTTATATGGTACTCTACTTCTTTGCCTTTGCATTTCAAGTGGAACATGAAAATAAAGGGCATAATCCAGTTCTATTTTGATTAGTGTCAGTAACATCAAAGTTCTGACAAAAACAGATGATCAGATGGGCTCTCCACCGGGGGAAAACTAATTAGTTCCCTTTGAATGCAAAATATTATGTAAAATATCATGCAAGCCTCCATGAATAGGAACCTCACAGACAATAACAATGCTGCACCTTTCAAGTCCTCTTCTCTGTATCCTGCATCCATTTAGGTTGCCTCGCTGTGTGTATTGGGAGTGCTCATGGCTAAAGAGACCTTGCAAAATAATACGAATGAGATTGAGATTTTGTTTCAGTGTTGCTTAAAAGTTTCTCATTATATGAAGGAGGTAACTAATTATTTTTACACTATTGATAACATAAGGGAAAGAGTGTGTTGAACAACAAGACCAACTTAAACAAATAACTTTTTTTATAAATATACATTTTTTAATATGTAGGTTGTAAAAGAGTAGGGTATATGATTTGAATCTTTTAACTGGTTAGAGAGTCTGCTGTGGATCTTTGTGAGTGACTTTTTAAAAATTGAGTTGACTGAAGGATCTGCTTTTATTGTTTCAGTTGAAGACAGTATAAGGAAAAAAAATTACTGAGAGATTTAATACACAGCCTAATGATAAAACAGTCTTTACTGAGAGATTTGATGCTTATCAACTACATATTCCTGGGTTTTCTCCTTCTTTTTGCTTTGATAAAGCTTCAGCTCATGCCGTTTTGTGTGTTGTTGTTTTGGGAAACAGTTTGGCATGATGGCAGGACAGCAGATGACTGGACTCCTGGCTCCCCTCAGTGAAAGGCCCGTGGTGGTTCAGCTCAGCCCTCTTTGTTAGCACATAGCCTGCAAGCCGCAGCTCTGGCTCAGCTGCAAGGACGAGCCTAAGTCTTAAAAATAAAGACCTGTTTCTTGCTTTAGACATGCCAGCTGCTCAAAATAACAAGGCACTTAATGAGAGATCCAGCACCACATTGCAGTCTCAAGCATCAGCTTATTTTTGCCCTCAAACATCTTCTGTATCTCTGGTTCTATTTATACTATCAGACAGGGAATTTAGATCAGCAACCATCTCATGGGCATAATGAATGCATGTAACATAAAACATGGCTAAAGTGTAAACAACAAAGTATGCCATCATGTATAATACCAAAACTGGTATATAACTGATAAAATATGCACTCTATAAGATGATGATCCATGGTAATCGGGGACTTTAAATTGTAATGATGTTTTGGGGTTTGGACTGATCTTCATTGGTTCAAGCCAAGATTTAGTTATGAGAAAAGGATGAAGAGGGTTACTTACTTACTTAACTGTAACAACTTGTGGCCATATGCAGCATAGCATTTACATGTAATTTTATACTGTTTATTGGCTGCAAAAGATTTCAGTGACGCTGATGACAGGTAGAGCCTAACATTTTTGGTTTAAGTGTCATTTTTAAACTACTTACAGTATGCAGATCCATACTAATCTTTTAGTTTATTTGCTGTAATAGCTGTGGTCCACCTACCACTTAGACGGATTTCCATCTGTGCAGGCCTGTGTTGACCAATCACAACCATTTGTCCAAGAAAATTTGGTTTCATTTGAGAGTCAAATGTCACATGTTACACTGCTCTGATTGGTGCTTCTCAGAAGGCTTGGATAAAGCTGTCATACTGGGCAGTGCTCAAAAAATCTAATTCTGTTACCATTTCCTGCCTCAAATCTTTTCAGAAACACATTTTAGTGTACTGTTTATTTATCTCAGAGTAACATGGCACACAGTCCCACCAATGGTGTAACATAATTCCACTAACAATCAGGCGGCAAAAAAATGCTATAGTTTGCTGTGATCCATCAGCAAAGACAGGGAAGAAGAAGACTGCTAGGAAGTAAACAGTGCAAGATTAAATATACTTTACATTTTTGCAGATCTTAAGACAGAAAATGCACTTGACATGTTATTCAACCTCAAGGATACACACAACTTAATTTGTTTCGTAACATTTAATGTAAACATAGCTTTTATTTGTATGCAAGAAAACAATACAGTTATGGGTTGGGGAAAAAAATATTCTCAGATGCACTGACCAGCTGGCTGACCATCACACACTGCAGCATAAATCAACTCAAACTGGCTCTGTTGTGAGTGAAATAACTTGAATCTCAGTCTTTTTCATGTCAAAAACCCTGTGCCCACAGACAAAATGTTAATAACACGGCAGAACACTCCACCTTCCACTTATTTTATGATTCTCATACAGATAGGATGAGGTAAGATGCTTTCAAAATAATTGATTAATTGATAAATGCAGTTAATTTTTTAGAATTGCTTTCTAATTTCATATAACGTATTGAAATTGAGATGCCTGAGATGCATCCGTAATTGTTTTTATCATTGAATCCTAGCCCTTGAACTGAATCATGAGGTGCCCACTCCTATCTGCAGCACACTCTTAAGCTCTTAATTTGTTTATCAGCACTTACCAATCATCTCTAAACACAATGTGTTTGGTGTGACACAAAGGTATTTAATTTTTTTCTTTTTTGATGAAATTTGAATATGATTCACCTGGTTAAGATAAGATTGAAATGCCACAATGTTTCTTTTAAAATTGGCAGTCCCATGTGAGACTGCTGAATGACTTATACTAATATGTATATTTTTTTGTTATATGTATCTATGTATTTTAGACTCCTCTCATGTAATAATAATGTCACTAGTGGTGTGTGTGTGTCTCTCTCTGGGGTGGGAAGCCTGCTAATGTGGCCTGAGGCTAAAAAAGACAGCCTTCCAACATCTCAAATTAAGGCCGTGATTGTCACTCTAACCACCGTCAGAGCTAATGAGAGGCAGATCGGTTATAGAAATAAACACTTTGGGGACACTGGCAGTGCAACGCTGCAGTGGGAGTGTGGTCACAGGCCATGAGTCACCCAATCCCCCCTTGGCAGGCCCTCCACAGGGAGGAATTTGGCCATGGGACAAGGTGCTTGTTGCTCCCTTGTGCTAAAAACAAATTTGAGACCTGTCATTCATAAATCTCTTGTTTACTGGTGCCTAGAGACACTTCAGTGCACTATTCACCAATCAGGAAACACCTCACTTTTACCCAAAAAGAAAGTATTCATATCAAGGGTCATTATAACCACTGGCACTGTAGGATCACAAGTGACAGGCACTTTTTGAAGAGTGATCATTTCAAAAGTGACCCAAGTTACATAAATGCAGCACTGCGCTTTTATTTTTGCCCGTGTTAAATTGAGCAGGCGGCTTCACAACTGTGACAGTCTTTCGCACATTGTCTATATTAAGACCCTGCTCAGAAAAGCATTTATATTTAGCCCTAGTTACTGGTGGTTCCGTATTCTCCTCTGCCTTAGGAGTATTTTTGAAATACAGAAACTGCAGATTTCGGTTTCGGGTAGTTTCAGGGTGCATTTGGCATAAATATAACAGATATAAATTTGTGGCAGTAGGTATGTAGTTTTAATGTATTCTGTGGTTTCGTGAAGTACATAGATAGAAGCTAATTTTGACCTTTTCTCTGTTTCAATCAGTACAGAGACTAAAAAAAAAAAAAATTCTGAATTATACATTAGGCAGAGGCCTCAACTGAGCTTGAACAATGCTGACCTACCTTTAGGACCTCATTATGTTCCCTCAACATTGTCATTCCATCCGACGTTGTTCTTGCAGACAGAGTGGACAAGAGCAGAACAGGCACATGAGGCTGTCGGGTTTCCTCAAAGGCCATTTCATACAGCCATGGTTATCAAAGGTGGCTTAAGCTTTCACACCACTCCTCCTCCTCCCCCTTCCCATCCTGTTAAACCACTGTCTGAGATTTTCTGGAGGAGGCTCAGCTTGATGTGTTGATCAAAGTGGAGATCCTTAATGTCAGCCACAGTGAGGGTACAGAATGAAATATGAGATTAATTAGATATCTCAGTGGTGAATTCTCCCAGGCAGCAGGTGTTTTTTTGTTGCTATTTTTAGGTCCATTAAGCAAAAAGTAGCTCTAAGGCTGTCTGACTCTTTGAGCCCTTCAATGGTTCACAGGTTCCTGGAACAGCGCCTGCTACAAAAGAGTCCTTTGTCAAGTACTTAGAAGCTAAGATTAATATTCCCTGTCAGGAGAGAAGGGTCTGTTCTACAGGTGCCTGTTCCTACGCCTGCCGAGTCGCTGCCCTCCTCTGTCATTTGATTGGAGCTGTTTTTAGAACACAGAGAGAAAAATTACAGCACGGGAGTCCCCTCTAGCTGTCGTCACTCTTTGAACATGTTTTAAGACAAGTTATCACTTAGCCACTGAATCTTTACAGAGTGTGTGTGTGTGTGTGTATGTCTGTGGCTGTGTCTGCGTCTGTGTCTGTGTGTGTTGGAGGGTTTTATAATGCTTCTCTCTGTCTCTCTCTGCTGGGGACTCCTTTCTTATATAAGAGCTGAAAGGCTGATATAATAGTCAACATGTCACATTGCCACTGTAGGCAGGAGATGACATGCAGTGAGACTCGATATCTGCAGGATGGGGGGGACATAATTACGTCGAAAGCGTTGCCATGGCAGCGGCAAGTTAGGGTGGTGGATACTAGGGTGTGGGGGTTGTCACAGACCAGGATTGCGCCACTTGCTTTTATGTTTCTATTTATAATCATCACCGCCGCATACACATGGAATGGTGGCAATGAAAAACAGGCTACATGACAAAACAAATGGGCGCCAGTGAGCTTCACAGCATCAGTGAACAGGAGGGCACTGCTTCTTAATTGATGGCTACTGTAGACTGACGCAGCTTCTCTTGGCAGGTTTAAACTCCTCTTTATTGGCATTTTATTTTAGTTGATGAGGATGAATGCATGACAGGACCAACACAAGATTATTTATGTCAACATAAAAATTGTAACGTGAAAACAGGTGGTGCAATAACACTGCCTGTATTTGTTCCCTCAAATGTGACCCTTGAGAAGATTACAGCCATGAATGCACTCAATAAATCTCCCTCCAGCCACTGGAATTTTAAGTAGGTTTGAATGTTTCTCTGCTCTCAAAATGGAAGAGACATTAGACAGTCTGGACAGTGTGTACCCTTCCTTGAATGTCAAATCATGATCAGCATAACTAGCTTGTCATTTTTTAAACATTTTGACATTTTTATTCAATCACTGATCAAATGTGAGTCCAAATACCATATAATATCTAAAATTGGTTCAAATATATATTTTGTAAAAAAACAAATACATAATATATGTTGATCAACAGGATAAAGTAGGATTGATTAAAAATGAAGCATGAAAAAAGAAGAAAATATAAAAGAAAAACATATCCTGTATTGAATAGAGAGATAAAGTAGCCCTGCCTCCTATATTCTTAACTGTCAATTGATTTTCTCAGTGGAACAGCCTATATATAGAGCTTGGAGACCAAAGGATGCCCTCTCACTTTGTATCTGGCAATTACTTATAATGGAGTGTCAAAGACAAAGGCAGATCTTACCAGTGCTCAGGCACTGCAGCATCTGCACTCAAGAAAAGAGATGGAAAGATCGTGAATTCATAAACACATGGTCTTAAACTACTTCTTCATTTATTTAAAAAAGGGATATCTACATGATGTTCTTGTAGAGACAGGGAGAGGGACTCCCTTTATTTATTTATCCAACAGTGGGCAGATAAAATTTATGTAAATACTTTAAATGACCACTTCAACATTTCGTGCCAAATGTCCATTGAGTCTGTTATACAGCTGCTCCCTGTAGACTCTCTGCTGACGGATGTGATCCCTTGTTTGTTTATAGAAACTTTTTATAATTGCAGGTTTCTGAGGATCACAGGAGAGAAAACTAGCTCATTATTTCTGACCCTTCACTCTTTACTCTTCGCTCTTAATTTTTTCAGTTTTAAAACTCCATGTCTCATTTTTAGAGTCATTATTTTCCCTTTGTCTTAACTCTGAAGAGGTTTTTTTTGTCTGCAGTGTTTTACAGATACTCCTATCAAAGCCAACTGTATTTGCATGGTTTTAATTGATACAGGTAATGTTCAATCAAAGGACTAACATTTCCTCTATCATTTATTCTTTCTGCTTTCCCCTCTGTGGGCTGCAGTGGATATTAAGCAGGACGTGCCACTGACTGTGGAGCCCTTATCTCCGTTGGACCTGCGCACCGATCTGAGGATGCTGGGGCCAGGCTCGGACCCGGGACTGTGGGAGAGGCAGCTGCAGCAGGAGCTGCTCCTCATTCAGAAGCAGCAGCAGATACAGAAGCAGCTACTAATCAGCGAGTTCCAGAAGCAGCATGAGAAGTTGACCCGTCAGCACCAGGCTCAGCTCCAGGAGCACCTCAAGGTCAGCATTGTACTGAGCAGCTGTATGGAGGACAGCACAGCAGTGTACACAATGGCACAGCGCAGCCCCCCTGTGTACAACACAGAAGAGCGCAACACAGATAACATAATGCAGATCAGTAGAAAACATCATATCTCAGGACAAAATTACAGAGTGCTGAAAAAAAGAAACAAGTCAGCACAGCAGGACGAGGGGCGTTCAGCAATACATTACAGAACAGTGTGACTTTTGTGGTAGACAAGCACAGAGTAGTGCATTCACAGCAAAATAGAAACTGCAGAAGTTCATATAAGCGGCTGTCGTTTAAAAAAATATATTTATTAATATGCTATCACTTCACTGACTTGAAACCTATGTTTCTCAGCTCCAGCAAGAGCTCCAGGCCATGAAACAACAGCAGGAACTTGCAGAGAAAGAGCGTCGTCTGGAGCAGCAGCAGCAGCAGCAGAACCAGCAGGAAAAGGAGCAGGAGAGGCACCGACGAGAGCAGCATGTTTCCAGCCTGACCCTCAGGGGCAAGGAGCGCTCCCGAGAGAGTAAGAGCTCGACACCGTCATCATCAGCATCTCTTTACCATCAGGGGTGGAATTAGTCATTTTGAAAGCCCCAGGCAAAAGAAAGCATGGGGCCTCATGATCATAACCCTCACCCTTTTCAATCTTTTTTTTTTAACACATTACCTTAGAGTGGGGTAAAAGCAAAATATGCTGGTATCAGCTGGATAGGAATGCTTTGCTCTGGCTGAATGCTGAGTTTACTGAGGAAATACTCATACATGTGGAGGTCCACCGTAACCTTTGCACATTTGACAAAACTGCCAACCACAAAGCGCTAAGTTGGAAAAATCAATTTTCATATTGTGTCGAAGGATAAATCCACATAAATTTTGAAAAATAAAATCAAAATCATGCATGATTGATGATTTTTATTATTTGTGATTGTTTTGAGATAGTGCTGATTTAGGTAAAGTATTGTTATATTGCTCTGATGTGACAGCAAGTGCAGATGTCTTAAAAACTGTGTAAATGAACGTAGGACTATCTGCAAGAAGTGACTGAGAAGATATATTGTTGTTTATTTGGTGAACAAACCCTTCAAGACCACCTTCTGTTAATTACCAAGACTAATGGCTGTTTGAGTCTCAACATATTTGCAACATAGTAGTGAGGCTGAAAACTCATTCTCACTGCATGAGACGATGTAATTTTTATTCATAAGCACAGCAAAGTGCTCTGATTTCATGTCTCTGGCTACAGGAGACAGGATTTCAATACAAGATCTCACTTTCTTTGAGAATGCAAGGGGAACAAGGCAAATTGCAAAGTTGAAATTTACTTTTGTCAATGGATAAAGAGAATCATTCAGTGATATAATGATGATGATGATGATGATGACATGGTACTTAGTTGGTACATGCTGCTAATAGGCCAGTGACATATAAGCTTAGAATTTAAAAGAAAATGTCTCTTAATAGCACAATGAAAATAGCTTCAGATATAGTGTTTCGTTTCTGTTTTTACCTTATAGCTAATAATAGAGTAGATTTATGACTTTGTCAGGTCAGGTAATTTGAGACTGTGCCCTGTAACATCCCTCTGCAGTATCACTATGGCAGCTTGAACATAATATAGTGCTCTGAAACCACTAGGGGGAGATCTTCCTACATTAGTCGTGGCTGCTCTGGAAGATTGTGTCAGCTCACTGTGAAGAAATGAGTTATAAGATTCGCAGTAACTTATGTGTGATACATAACAGCTTAGGAAATCTTTAAGTTACAATAGGGTTAAGGTTGTTTTTGCTTTTCTTTCTAGTCATACCCCTAGGGTAACCCCAATCCCTTTGGTTCCATCTTTTGGTCTCACAGGTGCGGTGGCCAGTACCGAGGTGAAACAGAAACTCCAAGAGTTTCTGTTAAGCAAATCAGCAAAGGACCTTGCCAGCAATGGGGTCAGTCATTCTTTCATCCACCACCCAAAACTCTGGTACGCATAACTTTTATCCGTTTTAGTCTGAGTCAGCGTGATATAAATACAGTTACTGCATTTAAGTCAGTTAACAAAATAATCTATATCTTTATATTGGCTTTTCTCAACCAGGTCCTCTCACCACACATCACTGGACCAAAGCTCTCCACCTCTGGGTGGCACATCCCCCACCTGCCAGTATACTCTGCCATCACCAATAGAGAGCAAGGACGATTTCCCCTTGAGAAAGACAGGTTTGCTCATTTGCATACACACACACAGGAGGGGCATTAAAATGCAAATACACATGTATAGATGCATACATAATGCTGCACAGATACACAGCGAGTTTAAAAGATGTCATTGTGAGTTTGAAGATGGTTCCTTGTGTTTGTAATTTTCCTTTTACTGCTAATATCATCAGATAGTTTTATTATGCACCCAGCCCCCCTCCCTTTCCCTCCAAGGCTCAACACAAAACTTTAACAAGAGGTGACACATGCCAGAAGAGTAACTTATACCTTCCTCATTCCTATTTGGATTACACTAAAACACAACAGCTGAACACAGGCGTTTGATCGTAAATTTCACAAGTTTAAATTTTAATTACTGTTATTTGCACCTAAATTACCTTGCCATTATTTAAAAGGAACCACATTTATCTCTATGTTACAATAATAAACCAAGTTCCAAGGCCTCTTTGAACTGTTTAGTGGTAAATGGGAAAATTAAAGCACATTAATTTCTCCTGACTTATTGGCTTTCAAAAGTATTTTGAGAAGACACAGGTTCCCACCAAAAAGCTGCTTAGGTTTGTTGGTTTAAAGTTTGACGAACCCTTTGGGGATGGCTGTGTAAGTAAGAATAATTCCTGCCTCTTGGTTTGCACTTGCACAAGCGCTCACCAAGCTAAAAACTCCATAATTTGGCAGTGAGGTCACCAAATTGCATTATGTTCTTTTCCCCTTTGTGTCTCTTTTAATTACATTTGAAAACAATTATACTTGTTGAGTTATTTAACTGCAGGCCTGTCATGTTGTGTAAATACACAATTTAGAGGTAAGGCAAAGGACTTATATCTAGTAAATAAATAAATATTAGAAAGGTAAATGAAAGCTTTAAGGGCTTTTAGTTATTGTGTTCTCTTTGAATGATGCCATCTTCAGAAAAGAGAAATACCTCTTGTACATATATTTACATCTTGTATTGCCTTTAGGCCCATAAGGCGAGGGGTTGCCTCACAAGTGTAATAGCTATTTTAGGCAGTTCTCTAAAATAACAGAGAGACCGTTTATGGTAGCATTGTTTGTCTTTTACTGGGAATACCAAAAGCAGATTTAAACAAAAAACTGGACGGATACAATTTCGGTTGCTGCTGCTCAAGCATGACATTTTCATCCTTTAATATATGGTTATATCATCTCCCTATTGCCGTACCCTACTCTTTTGCACTGATGAAACTATTTCTTGCTCTTTGGATTCCTGAATCTATATGTGGTCATTTCCTGCTCAGGCCCTCGCCCCCGACTTCCTGTCTGTCTTCATTAAAGTCCTCTGAGAGCTTGGCACCCGAGGGGGACACACAAAGGTAGTGTTGTTCCCTGAGCCACTGCCTGTCACTGATAGCTGATTGGCAGGTGTTGCTGAGTCAAGGCGGGCACAGGCTGAACATGGACAGGACTGTTTGTTTAAGCAAAGATAGCACTCTCAAAACAAAGTGGAGAAGACTTGAATGCTCCGCTTAAGACTCCCAACTGCTTCATTTAGCCAGAGGGCTGAGCAGTTTCTTTTTCTGGTTGAGGTTGAGGTGCACAGTGAGCTTTGTGATGTGCATTTTATATATATTCAATGTATTGTGTAATACTTGATTGTAAATAAGTCTTTTTTAAAACTGAGAAATACGAAATTAGGATTGCTTTTTTTAAATAATCTGTAGAGATTGGTTGTCCTTTAAATATCCCACTTAAAAAAAAAATAGTTTGCTTTGATATCTCCTGATAGGTGTCTTATTAAAACACAGAATACAAGCAGTGGCCTTGGCTTTATTTCACTCAGTAGTTGAAAGAGTACGTGGTGGTTAACTTGTTTACTTGGTATATATCCTCTTTGTTTCACTTCCAAGGACTAGAATAGACTGGACTGAGGGCATGTGATAGTCTGTGGCAAGAATAGTTGCAGCTTAGCAGTAAGAAGTGCAACACCCTCTCTGGTCTTGACCCAGTTACCAAATGTGTACATTCAGCAGGTGCAGGAAAGATTTTCAAAAATAATCCTTCAAAGGTAAAACCATAAAGCCCAGGCAATTGGGGTTTGTGTGGAAACTCTTGGTGTTAAGAACATTATCTGATCTTGTTTACTGGAAAAAAATAGTAAACAAATTAAACTTGCCGAACTTATGGAATATCTTCACTCTGAGGAATCATAATTTTGCTTTGGTTTAAAAGTTTGCGTTGTTAAATGAATGGTAACCAATGAGTGTTGCAGCAATTCATTCATGTCAGCATCAGTTTAAACCAGGCTGTCAGGCTAAATGTATAGCAGGCCTCCTTATGTACAGACACACACGCAGCTTTCCGCAAAGCCATCTGTCAAGGCTCTGCCTCTAATGGATACAGGCACTCACAGTGACAGCTGAGTTAAAATTCTGATTAAGTAGCGATAGCATAACACATTCTGTTGCAATGCCACTAGCCATGCAACATCACGTTCAAATGTAATAAGGTGATTGATTTATGACTCTGGTATATTGCAACCATTACTGTATGTTTTCATAAATTGAGAAGCTGGAGCAGGGGGGAGGCAGGCCTTTGGTGAATATGTTTTGACGCTGCCATCATTGGCTGTTACACCGTGCGCCATGGGCATTTTCCATGGAGACCAGTAAGAAAGTGTTTGTTCCCAGGCTGCTGTCTGGCGTTCCCGTGGCGACCAATTGGGATGCGTAGCTTGGTGGCAGCAGTGTGTAAAAATAGAAAGCAATCAAGGCAGCAGGGCGTGAAGCAGATTCATACGACTCCCAACAGCGTTTTCTCTCCATTTATCTCTCCTGCCGCCTTTCTTCCTCCCTCACTCTCTTTCATTCTACCTCACACCCACAGGATTAGAGGTCTGTGCCACGTATTAGGGAAGAGGGTTTTGCTGCTTTTGACAAAAGCCAGAAATAGCAGCATCTGGCCCACTCTCCTAGCTGTGCCCCCATCGCCGCTCCCTCTCTTCCTCCCTGCAGTGCTTCCACGTCATAGTCCCACTTCAATAAGTATAGCTGTATATTGTACACATTGCAAGAGGCCCATTTAATTATTGATCTGAACTAAATAATTGAAACAGGTTGGCTATTGTGTAACAGAAGGTTTACATAACTTCAATACAGCTTTGTGCTCTGGCTTTCGGTCAACAGACCAGCTTATCTATTATGCTTGTTTATTTGAGTGTGTAAGGCTCACTGTGGGATTCCATGTCCAAAGGGTTGATGGGAAGTTCACGTAAGACATGCTGACCTAGTGAGTCACTGTCACTGTGACAAGACAGGAGCATGATTCAGCAGTCAGACACAAAAGCATTTACATGCATTTACATAACTGTTTCCTACATTATTTAAAATGATTTCCTTGCCTACTCAACATCCACTTTATTTTCTGTTTTTTTTATTATATAATCTTTTCATAATCTCATTTATGCTACACACATTTTAAGACTAGTTAAGTATTTAGTGGCATTGTCTTATTTATTAAAGGTTGACAGGGCTGTACATGGAACTACCATTCATGCCTCAGATTATGTCCTCATTGATTTTGTCTTTTTTAATTGGCTTTTTTAATTCTTAAGTGATGATTCTTTAACAAAACACTTATTTGTTTATGATATTTACATTTTTTTCAATTCAACCCTAATCTGTAGCTATCATAAAGGATTAACATTTTATAATAAATTCTCAGTTATCAAATTTTTCCACTAACTTGTAGTAAAAACAAAGAACACAAAACTATGTGTAGCATGTTACTTTACCTCGTTAAGTCTCCTGATCTCAGTATTTCATAAGTTCTTGGTCATGCTAAGTAGTTGATTAGAAACAGTGGTATAGGCAAATAAACACGTATTTGCAACACGTGATTTACCATGCTTCTCTCTTTGATCTCTTTGGTACTTCAGGGATGGCAATCATTAATTGTGTGTAACAGTGTCTGTGTGGAAAAGGGCATCCATGCTCCAGAAATTCACCCTGCTAAATTGGTTTTGTCCAGACATCCAGACTGTAACTATTAATTGGCATCTTGTGTCATTTTTAGAAACAGTGTAGCAAATTTTTTTTAAAATTTAGCACCACTTATAAACAGTCTTTTTTTAAAAAAAAAAAATTATCTTCGTATTTCATGTGGAACACCAGGAGCAGTATTTCAGTAACATTTTGCCATGGCAGACTGCCACAGCAATAAACTAGTAGCACTTACTAGTGAAAAATGTTAGTCTGGAGCCCTGCTCTCCCTAAATCCATCATTAATACCAGTTGAAAAGTTTGAAAGAAATATGTCTATTGTGAAAGAATAACATGTCAGCGTGTCTATTAACACTGATTGACTGGATTTGTAAGTCTAGATCAGTTGAGGCTAAGCTTTGTGTGAGTGTGGGCTCAGTCTCGGGCTGTGTATTTGGGTATCTCTGTTTTGCATTAGGAGCAGGGGGCGTAGGGAGAGCCTGAAACATCTGCCATGTTTTTGTGTTAGTTTAACTGTTGCTACTGTATCAGACTGTGGTCACCAGGGCGGCAGGTAGCGGACTATTTCACTTAGACCCTGTGTGTTGCTCAACCTAATTTAGTCCAGATGAGGTGGAAATGGGCCCAATCTTGACTCATTTAATTTATCTTAAACCTGCTCTGAATTTCACTGAAACTGAAAATGTTACATGTTAAAGCATGACAGCATTGCTTATTTTTTTTACCTGATTTATAGTCTCCTTATTTCTTTTTTAGTTTCCTCTTATTTTATGATGTTGCTATTGTTCATTCCACTCAGGCTGCATTAAAGCATATTGACTTCATAAAAATAATAACTGCACATCCAATTTACCTCCATGTAATGGGGCTTCTTTATTGTGTGCATATAGTGTGAATTGAGACATAAGGAAAAAACTGTTTCTTGTTATTATTTTTTTTAGCTTCAGAGCCCAACCTGAAGGTACGATCCAGACTGAAGCAGAAAGTAGCAGAGAGAAGGAGCAGCCCGATGCTCAAGAGAAGAGATGGAAACATCATGACTCCTTATAAGAAGAGGGCTTTGGAACTAATGGGTACATAATATTGCTCGCTTTATGTTGAGCTGTCTTTTCTGTTACAACATGAGGGTAAAATAGTCCACATCTTATTATCTGGTGTTATAGATGTTTTCTGAAAACAATAAGAGCCTATATCAATCAGCCATTTTGCAGCGCAGTAGTATATAATGGTCAGCGCACTTTCATGTAAGAAAAACCATCTCAATTGGGCTGCCATGACCTGACACATTAAAACGCTCTTAGACTGCAGCTGTTATGCCAAGCCTCTGTATGTGTATTGTTTGCAGAGTGTGAGCATGCATACTGTTTCTAACTCCTTGATGTTTCGTAGAGTCTACGCCCACTAACAGTGCCCCTGGCTCCGGCCCCAGCTCTCCCATAGGGGCCTCTAGTGCCTTGGGGGCTGAAAATGGACCCTCTTCTCTGCCTACTACCACAAAAACTGAGGTATGTTTATAAATCATCAGCACTACTATTGATTTGCCAAAAAATGAAGCAAAAGTGTAACTGCTGTTTTTATTCTGCATGAAAATCATTCCAATATCAAAACTCTAATTTTATGTCAAGGCACTAAATGCCTGTCTGCCCGTCTGCCTGCAGCTATAAAAACAGCCAGTTGTCCTCCGTCTGTTACACTTCAGTGAAAATGGCTCCCCACACTGACATTAAAGAGGCACAGCCTGACCCACATGTCTGATTACCCCTAGTTTGGTTGCGTAAAGATGCCACATTATGCAGGAAAATAAATGGTCTCTATCAATGTTAAAATTCTGAACACAAACGCTGCAAAAATAACAGTAAAAATGCTTCTATCCAACATTTTTCTTCCAGATGTGCTATACAATCATTTTTATGTTTTGCAAAAAAGAAACATCTTTAGTTTGGCTGTAAGGTTGCTGTTGGCTTGTCATTGTATTTCTGTCATTGGCCTGGCGGCATGCCTGTTCTGAGTTGTTCTGAGGCGTCTCCCAATAGATTCATGGCTGAGTTACTGACCAGAGCTCCCCTTGGACCGATCTCACAAAGCAGACTATTATAGAGGCTGGCAGATATGACACATCTCTGAACAATCTCAACAGAACAGCTGTGTTTTCCTTAACCGTCGCTGTTTACTCTCCCAGGGACCTCCAGCGACACGGAGAAGGGAGAGACGCCCTGACATAGGGCTGATGGTTGGGGCTTAGGGAGACAGACGAACCGTGGAGTTTAATTGATATCCCAGGCACTGGTAGCCAAAGACATCCACATGCTAACAACATAAACACACAGGATTGCTATTGTATCAGCCCGAGCTGAGGCTCTCATGAAAGTCACTGGTGGACTCTGGGGGTGCCTGTAGACCTCATGCCTGTTGCAAAAGCAAGGCGTGTTTGTGCACCGTTACATTAGGTATCCTTTTTCAGAGGGAACGGGTCCCTCGGGTCAAATATGGGCCGGATATCCACATACAGGTCACTGAGTACTGGTAGGGGTTGGAAGAATAAACATGGCTGTTCCAAAACCACATGCTGGTCCACTGCACTGCTGGGTACAGGAAGTATACCCCAGTGCTGATGTTCTCTAAGAGAGTGGCCTGAGGGTGGGGACCGGGGAGTAAGAAGTCAGACTGGGGACTGAGGAACTGTAGGCGGAGTGGTAGACTTAAAGGTTTGCTATGTTTTTATAATAGCATATCATCCGCACTGGTGCCATTCTGTGAAGCCCCAGGAAGATTTTGCTGCCCGCCACTCCTTTATATCATTGATCATAAAAACCCATACCCTTCAGTTTGCAGCAAGGAGGGCTGTTGTTCGTCATAGAGCATTAATGTTAATGCCACTGCTCATGTTGCCCTTTGAAATTGTCCATAGTTGGATTTCTAAATCTGTCACCTCCTCCTAAATCTCTCTGTCTTTGCTCTGTCCTGTGTGTTTGATGTAGAGATGGCCTTCACAGCCAAGATTGTTTCGACCTGAGGGCTCTGTGTCGATGCTGAGCTTATACACATCCCCCTCCTTACCCAACATCTCCTTCGGGCTTTCCACTGCATCCTCACCCATTAGTGTGAGTACAAGTCTTTTTATATTTTTAGCTAACCTGTATGTTTTACATGAAATAAAATCTTGATTAATACACAAATATTTTCTGCTTGGGGTGTGAGTGGAAGACCTGCTATAACTGTCTGAGTTCTCTGTATGACTGCAGGTCACTGACCTGTGGCCCCAAATGATTTTATCACTCTTAAAGAAATATTGTTCTGCAGTGTCTTTTGTCAGCAATGCTCTTATCTTCCCCTATTACCTCATTTATCACAGCTTTTAAAAAGGCCAAGCCCACTCAAGTGCAAATCCTGATAACACTGCAAATTATATATCATCGTTTAGCTCTCAGGCACATTCCACAGAGGCCTGCACATCAGCAACAGGGACTTCTACCATTGATGGTCTCTGATTTCAACATTACCTAATCTCTGATTGATGACTACAGTGCAAGAACCATTTTCATTAACAAAACCAGTTGATATCATTGAATTTAGCTTGTTAAAATAAATGGTCACATATTCCTAGAAAATTGTAAACTACTCCCTATTTTAGGGCAGTATGTATAATTTGAATTGAACGGTAACCTAAACTTTATCATCCTTCTTCTCTTAGGCTGCCATTGGGTTAAAGGACAGATCGACAGAAATCAAGCATGGGCTGCCTGGACAGCTGTTGGGCCCCGTGCCCCTTCAGACAGGCCTCGAGTCTAAAGTGAGCCCCAGTCACCAGGCCCTCCTCCAACACCTCCTCCAGAAGGAGCAGATGAGGCAGCAGAAGATGCTCTCCTCTGGTAAGACTGTTACAGGATGATAAGCAATACGGCAAACTCTAAATTTAATTAATTTACAATAGTATTTCAAAAGAAAACTTATACAAGGTTTGATTGTTCCTTTGTCAAGGCCAAGGCTCCATGTCAACCCACCCTCAGTCCCCTCTGGCCATGAAGGATCGGCCATCCAGCAGTCGGCCTAAACTTCCAAAGCACCGGCCCTTAAACAGGACCCAGTCTGCACCGCTGCCTCAGAACACACTGGCCCAACTTGTCATCCAGCAGCAACACCAGCACTTCCTGGAGAAACAGAAACAGTACCAGCAGCAGGTCCATATAAACAAGGTATTGTGCTACTCATCAACATTCAAATCACAGGGGAGGATTTTGACTTTCAGATTGGTTTTTGCAGCATTTTCTCTTCCTTTTTAGGTCTCGTGAGGTCTTATTTAACTGCAGGGAGTCTGATCTAATCGTTTTAGGCACACAAATGCTGATCTATTTTTAGCCTTTTGTAAAAGCATCTGTGGTAGCTTAGGTTTACACACCCCGGCCGTTGTCTGCTCTTCCCTGGAATCTTGGTGTTATTTCTGTGAAGCAAAGAACTTCTGCCTGACTTCAAATGGGGAAGAAATGCTTCCCCTGCACTAATTCTGTTATCATAGCTTAAGGCATAAGTGCCGTTCACATGCAAACTCTGTGAAATTCAATTCAGCTAAGTTCAAATGAAGGAAAAAGTGCCCAGAATACATTTTGTTCCTCTGTGGCAATATTTGTGTTTCTGTTAGCTGGCCGAGGTGACCTCGCTATACACAGAGTGTAATTATTCTGGTGAGGGACGTGTGCGAGGTGGCAGACACTGTGAAAGGCAGCATTGTGTGAGCTCACATACTGATGTGTCCCAGTGCTTAACCCTGAAAGAACCATGGGAACCATAGAACAAGTCTTACCTAGAGGTAATAAAAAGCACAAAGCACCACGAGCACTTGTTGATTTTTACATTATGAAGGCCCACTCTTTTAAAAAAAAAACAGTCACAGTTTAATTCCGCTGTCATATTATCAGTACCTAACACTTGTCATTGCAAGGCAGCTTATTTTTTTTTTTAAAATAGCAGCTGTAATTGTAATAAATACTTTGTAAAGCTGATTTTCTTAGAAAAAAGTAGTATTAGACATCTTGTTTAGAGACACGTGAACAGGTCCTGCTCTGATCACTCAGGCCAATGAGATCGCAAGTAAAGCCTCTTTAAGTGGAGGTTATAAATGGTCGCTAATCAGGGATGAGCCCTCAGTGTTTATTGAGAGGGATCTCCGAAACATTGCCCTAATTAATTTCCTAGCAGAGGCTTGTCTACGGTTGTTTTTAAACGTCCTTCAGTGCCTGCAACAGCAGGGGGAGCTAATGGAAATTCACAAGAGCTTAGGGATTTTTGGACGAGGTATGAACTGTGTTTATTAATGCCAAGCTAAGGAGGCTAATTCTTATAGTTGAAGGGATATTTATATAAGGCCTACATTCTGTTGCCAGTAATGTTATTGTTCACCAGCTGGGTTAGACGCTTCTCTGTCCTGCTCTTGGAGCCCTCTTGTGGCAGAGTAATCAAATCATGGCACCATTACAGTGGTTCTGATTTAACAAAGCTTCAAGACACTGATACATCCGCCTGCATTGAGTTCCTCTGTTAGGCTGAATCAGAACTCACATTCTTGTTTCTGTTAAGAATAATTAAATATTATTTTGGGCATGCACCATTATAAAAATCTATTTTTTGCAGCTTTAGCACAGTTTTAATAAATGCAAAAATATGGCATTCTGAATTCGTAAACAGGCCTTTAAATTAATACTTTATCATCAGTTTGTTTGATTGATCAAAAGATTTGTGATGAAAGTAAAATAAAACATGCATAGATTTTGTCACATTGTCACTGTTAGAAAATTACACTATTGTAGCCTGGATCATGTAAATACAGATGGTTGTTTGCAGTTGCCGGTGCTAATGTGGTATTTCATACACTGATGTCCTGAGTCATATAAATCCGTGTCAGACTGTAATTATGAACATGAAACTGCTAGCTTTTGTAGCTTCTATTGCCAATCACAGTGAGTCAATGTATCTGTTTACCGAAAATTTTGTGTTTAGATTGACTAATAAGACAGCCTGAAAAATTATTGACAAACAGATAGACTTGTAGAAAAATTAAGTATTACTTTAATGTCTATGAAAAAGCAGAATTATATCCTTGATTGTTTGTGTATATTATATCCTTTTCTTTTAAAATTAATCCTGCAAGTCAGTGACTGTATTTGCGTGCTTATTAATGGATACCTAGAACGGGTTCTTTTAGCTTTGCTCTTCACTGTTAATGATCACTGGCTGCAGGATATGATCATTAATGTGGCGTCAATGTGTTTTGCAGCTGTTGTCCAAATCCATTGAGCAGTTACGTCAGCCCAGTGCACACCTGCAGGAGTCGGAGGAAGAGCAAGAGGAGCAGCACAGAGAGCAGACAGAGAGCATGCAGGAGGACAGGCTGCCCCCTGGAGGAGTCATCCGGAAGCACACGCTGAGCAGTAGCAGCAGCAGTGGCTCGAGCAGTGAGCTCCCCGACGCTCACTGCGGGGTCATCAAGGTCAAAGAGGAGCCAGCTGATAGCGATGATGAGGCCCTGACCAATCAGAGCTTAGAGTCAGAGCAGAGCACCTATCTTCACCAGGTCAAAGGAAGACTGGTGATAAGAGCCATGATTTAAGGGTGAGGATGAGGAGATCACACACTTGCAACATTCGTAGATAAACAAGTCTCAACATCTACATCTCTGAAGTTACACACACACACAAACAAAAACACACACACACACACACACACACACACAGTACCCATTGCACAGTAGGCCAGCTCTCCCTGTCACAACATTTGACCCCTTTTCCCTCAGCTGCAGCCTGCGCTCATCCCACACTCTAAGACTCTCTGTTTGTGATCTTTGTGTAGTGATCTCTGTAAAATATGTATGTTTCACTTTTGTGTATATAATATGAAGACAATTTAGACCGTTCTTTTTAAGAGCTGCTTTGGTCGTCTCGAGTCCGTTCAACTGACAAAAAGTTGTATGTACATATTCTGTGGATTTAGCATCAAAGATGATTTCTAGAGGGAAGGTTGAACAGGTGTACAGCTTTGAAGAGGCAACTAATGTTCCCCATGTGTACATTTTTGCCATTACAAATATTTGAATGCTCTTCTATCCACCTCACCTTTGAGAATTGTCACAAAGTCCTCACAGTGAGTCAAAGAATTTAAAACACTACATACTCTGCTGTTCTCAAAAAATCTGTGACGTACCATGATAAGTGGTCTCAGAACTGAAATAATAGTGAACATCTGTCTTAGAGGGAATGTATACTTAAATCCTAACAGAAGACCCTCCTTTAGGGCAGTCTTCTTTGCTAGGAGTGATATTGCCATTGGAATATGGTCCGCTGCTCATATTGCAATTTAAAGGATAAAGCACTAAATCCTCGTTTGGGTGTGCAGGCATCTCCCAGCACACCCCGAGTCTCCATGTCTCTCTCTCTCTCTGAGCAGTCCCAGAGCCAGGGCCCTGTTAAGCCGAGCTCTCCTCCCTCTCTCCCTCTGGGTCCAAATCAAAGCTCGGCGGGTTCCTGCCCAGCTTTCAGCAGAGCAGTCAGACAGAGAGAAAGAGAGAGAGAGGGCCGGGCAGGAAATGCCTTCTGGAAGCCAGGACTTGGAGTGATTCATGTGTGCAGGAATGTTGAGAGAGGAGGACCTAGGGTTGGAGGAGTCCAAGGGGCCAGGCTTGAGAATTGATTTACTGTCAAGGCGAATTACAAAGTGAGTGGGGATATGGTTAAGGGAGTCCCTTTTAAAGGGAATCGCTTCCTTCGTATTCCCTGGTGGCATGCTTACCTCATGCAGGTTTGATGTTACTTCAATAAAAAACGTGGATAGGACCTCGCTTTGTCTTTTTTTTTTTTTTTCTCTCGAGCCTGTTTTTCCCTGAAAGTGCCCATTGCGACATGTATAGTCTGTCTTAAAGTGATCAATCAAATGTATTGCATAGCAGTAAACCTTCCTGTTTCATTTGTACCGTCGACTAAATGTAAAAAAAAAACTGTTAGTATGAGGTTCTGTGTTTGGATTCATGTGAAAATCAAAACTGTCTGTCTTATACTGTACATTCAGGTTGTCTAATGTTTTTAGTGTAAGTAAACACAATCAGAACAATGTGAGTCTTGTTGTTTTGCTCCTTTGATTTGGTTGTAACGAGAACCCCTTTGCTGCCAGCGGGGAGGTAGGTGGTGGAAGGGGGTTGGGGGTCCTGTGGTCTGTTCATAGCAGTTTGCATTTCTTCTGTTTTTTTTGTTTCTTTTTTGCCTTGTGTGATAAACCTTTCTTTTTTAAAATAAAGTCCATTTACCTTTGACGTTCTTGCAGCTTGCAGATTATTTATATGTGTGTTGCATACATAGGAATGAAAGCTCTATACTCTATCGAGTTCATGTTTCCAAAAACTCTTCCATATTTCAGTTCATAGATTACATTCTTAATAATTTTACATCATTAGCTCAGCTAGCTTTTCCCACACTAGGTCCTATAACTCAGCTCTCTATTTTCAGTGGATCTTTGTAACCGTTTAAAGGGAGCTTAAGTGGCTTTCGAAACATTTCTTTGATGTGAGCAAGCTAGGCTTCTTGTGGCAGTATTAGAGCAGTCAAGATAAGGTGAGCTCAGGAGGGTGATATATTACTTGTGCAGGTCCATTCAAACCAAGCTTAAGCAATTTCACAGCAAGCTTAGTTCATGGGACCAGCCTGATATGCTATACACGCAATGATGAGACTGCGAAAGTTCACTCATAGTCTAATGTTGCCTTTGGTAAAGCCCCACTCTGAGAACCTCTTCAGGATGACATTGGAGTGATTATAGAAAGTTAGACTGTACATGATAGCACATGATAGTTAAAGTAAGACCTCTCATGGAGTATATTATGTAGAAAATTATACATTTTTCACAAAAGACGCACTCTAATGAGAGCTCCAAAAGTATTTTCACAGAGGTGCAGAGTTACCTCGCATTAGGAAGTATTTGAGTTTAATTAGACACTGACTCTTTCTTAAGTAGATTCCATTTGTCTTGGGCTTCAGGCCCTTGTGATTGTAAATGAGCTGTTGCAAAGGCAGAGCAAATAACAAAGCCCAAATCCATCTGTGCTGCCCCTCCCCAGCTGCCCACAGAGCCAGTTGTAAAAGCAAACAAGCATTTTTAAAGGTGTAAGGAAGTAGGGGCGACATAAATCTACCTATTTCCTCTAAATGGATTAGACTGAAAGTGAAGTCTGAGTTTTAATCACCTATGGGGCCAATATACAAGAATTTGTAGATGAGGGTAATGACTTAGCAGAATCTGCAAGTGGTCAGTTCAAATGGCTTTATTTCTGATGCATGAGAATAAACGATAAAAAACATATTTCAACTTGTAAAAGCCTGCTAAATCTTGATATAATGTCTTTGTATTATTAAGTACCATCAGAATAAAATGCACTCGAGGCGCTGCACTGCTGATGACGCTTAAAGTAAAGGGCTTACACCACATGAACTAGACCTAATAGTGCAAACCACACGAATAAGGCAAATTCTCTAGTGTCAGCTCCCTATTAATAATGCATTTGACCTTTTTAAGATTGTTTTCATAGCTGAGAATTTGAAATTCAGTCAGTGAAAATTAGACTAAGTGAATAAATGAAGTAAATTAAGTGAACAAATACTTGGCCCTTTTTTTTCCCAGATTCAATCAAGATTTAGCACTGCCAAACAGAGTGCCCTTCCACTGTTCACAGCCATCTGATTTTCACCAGGGATATGAACTGAATATAATTAACTGCCACCGACAACTGCTAACCATTAATTAAGAAAAGAAAGAAGCAGTGAGACTGCAGACCCCTCAGCTGGTTGAATAATGGAGATTTAATGTTCCAGCATTGAGGTTCACGCATTGTTGATTTGACTCCGCAGGCTCCACATGTTACGCTCCATATAAGAAGATTACATACCACAAAATGACAGATCTCTAAATTGAATATGACAAATCTTTTGATTTTATTTTCCTGCTTTATATCTTAGTTTCGCCTACCATCCATCCTCTGTGAGTTCCTCATGTCTGTCACTGCGTAGCTGATAAGTCAGAGTAAATATGTAAAACCTCGCTTCATCAAGAAAAATAACCAAAATGATCTGCTTTATGGCACTTTAGGATTCTTGTTTATATCCATCAAAAATACTTTTAAACATAGTATGAATTTATGTTTTAGCATTGAATAAGTGTTGAAGTGTTAGATACTGAACATTCAGACCTGAAGAGGGAGCTTCAATAAGGACAGTTTGTTTGCACCATCTGATCTGCTAACCATATCATACAGTATGTGTAAGGACATCAGTATGAGTCATCAGGAACCACACAGAAGCACTTTAGTCTGATTAGATAAGTGTGATCAGTGACAAGCATCTGAAGATAAAACGAACTCTCAGCTAATTTTTTTTAACGTTATCACACCAAAGCAGGTCAGCTCCAGCAACACCGGATTATCACTTTATATCTGAGTCACCTTAAGACTTTTGCATCACACCTGAACACCAAAGGCAGTAACACATGGCCAAGAGCTGATTGATCTCCAGCCACCAGTAGCCACATCAGAAACTAGATATGTAGAATAAGGTTCTGTTTCTGAAGCTTTGGGACAAGGAGCAAAAGTCGGACAATCCTCCTTAGCATCGATATTAAGTGCATCATTCTGTAAGAAACAAGCTTCTTAACTTACAACAATTAATAACATAGATTTGCGTTTCCTATTGTGGTTTTAGGGTCCACCACCACCTCTTTAACAATGGAGATACAGGCTAGTATTTCTAGATCCAGCAGCCAAGGATCTTTCTTGAAAAGGCTTCTTACTCTGGAGATCCAGCTGGATTCCTACATGTTCATGATGTGTATAATGTCATTACAGGGTGTAGAGGACATAAATAATTTTCTTAGGTTGTAGTGATGAGTTGTTGCGGTGCATTGAGAGATATTGATGGATGTACCTCACAGGTGAAAGTGATTCCAGCTCTTGGCTTCAGGAGCTCTTGCTGTAAAACAAATACGTAAAGGTGATGAGTTTAGTTAGAGTGAGTTAGGTTAAAAACTACTGCACATACAGAGTAAATATGCAGGTAATGATGTGAGGCTAACTTAGTTAGACAACCTAACAATGTGTTTACCTTCCTAAATAATATGCATTTTGCACAGTGAGGGTTTTATTATTTTTTTTTAGACTATTGCACTTACAAAGGATTTGCAAGGAGAACTTCCAGAGTAAACTTGCCATGAAACTATACATGATAATAAAGTTAAACTGCAAAAGCTGAGACCTCCTGACCAGGCAAAACCAACGTTTCCCAGTTAACATGGAACAGCTGTGGAAATGTTGCTTTCTGTGGTCTCTGATCAATTGATGCCAGTTCAGCCACTGAAAACATGTCGGCATCCTCTGGATTCTGCCACCCTTTGGTTGGTGAGCTTAGGGCACATGCACATACTTTTGTTGATGGTATTGCTCATCTGGTGTAAAGGAAACAACTGGAATGACCTGCATGTGTGTTTTCTTCAGTCTGTTGCTCCAGACTCAACTCACATATCACAAACCTGCAAACCAAGTCAACAATGAGCAGTGGTTCAACAGATTGATTTTGTAAACATCCAAAAAAAACCCACTAGACTCTAACAAAGACTCAAAAAACCAAGAAACAGATTCACTAAAGCCTTTGAGAAAGAATCAGATATGTATGTAAACATTATACTGATTAACTGAAGTTATTAAAGTACTCTTCCTAGCTGTTACATAGCGTATTTCAGAATCAGAATCAGAAATACTTCATTTATCCCGAGGGGAAATTATTTATTTTTTATGATTTAACATACTACTCTCATTTAATTTTTTAAAATAAGTGGCAGATGACACACAGATATGCAGTTTTTGTAGTAAAAACAAATCACACTAGAACAGGACTTTTACTGTATTAGTCTTTTGGTTTATAAAACACAGACCCTGAATAAAAATAAGCAGGTACAGAAAAAGGGTGGATGGAGCTTCTTTTTTTCCAGCCGGGTGCACCAGCAGCACCTGATATGCAAATGATTAACAGGTGGTAGTAAAGCCTTGATGCTATACCTCATTTCACTGCACTGGTTAAGCTATACATGTCCTAATATTAAAGGCAAACAGGAGAAAACAAGTTGCCGGTATTTGTATATCATTGCTGTCAGATGGAAACCTTGTATGTCTAAAACTCTTACTTTTTAGGAAATGAAATTTAAAGACTGTGTTTTTAAAATAACTGCATCATAAAAGCTGGTATTTCTTTTTATGAAGCTTTTATGTGTCAAAAACCCTTATACAGACAAACTGGGTGGCCGGTAGTATTGATTTATGGGAAAAGGACAAAATTTGGAGATACAAGGTTTCTGTCAAACAGGAAAAACAAACATATTTGTTTCAATTATTTGCAAGTTTCATTAAAAATCAGACTAATAAAACATATCAATAACAGGATGATGTTGACTAGTAATATGTCCTATATTACCTTGACTTTATATGAATGTATGGTTATGTTAAAGAACCTAAATGTTGTTGCTAAAAAGCGTCTATAAGGAATGAGTTTGATTTTAGCGTATTAAATTACGTTCGGTTTTCATCATTTTTCTCATAGACTTTGACGTGGTGTATAAATATGTTCGCTCATAAGTGGAGGTAAATGAGGAAGTCAGTCTTTTGGATGAACCTCCACTACTTCAAACCCTGCCCTCCAAAGTTGAAGATGACAGAAGGCTAAAACAGCACATAAAGGACATTTTCCAACTTTCTTGTGTGCATGTCAAGATTTGTATGAATCTGGCATCTGGTGCAACAACGTGGTGTTTTTCTTTCCATGTGCTCTTAACCATGCTCGAGGTGTATGACAGTGCAGCGCTGGCAGAAAACTGAGGAGACTGTTTTGTGTGTTGGTGTGAAAAAGTTCACCTCAAAAAAAGAAAGGAAGGGGGAAAAAAGGACTGATGTCAGATGGGTGTGCAGTTGATTCATTTCTGTTGGATCCATCGTGGACTGTGATGTGTGCAAGGCCAAGATTTCTGTCTTTGATGGCTTGTGCGCCTGTCATGAAAGAGTAAATCACAGACTTTAAGAGATGAATACATTTGAAACCGTGTTTCAAATATAAAGTGTCCCGTGTTCGCTAAGCTTTTCAAAAATTGTTTATTTCTATGTGTTGTTTCACTTTTAATTTCTTCATGTAAAGCCACGTGACCCATTGGAGACAACATTTTTCAAAAGCATCCTTTTAGAGCAGAATTCCTCGTCCTCGTCTCTTGAGATGAAACATCGATGACCCAACACAGATAGCGTTTATATTACTGTCAGTCTCCCTGACCGGTGTCATCCATACTGTTATCTTAGCCTTTCAAGGATTAATATACCTTTTCAAGTTTAATGAGATAAGAGACCTGGGGGAGTTCTTCCCCTGCTGTGTTCAAAGACCATCCGGCCTGAGGAACTGCTTTATCTCAGCCACTGATTGACCTGGCTGATAGGTGATACTGAGGAACCACAGTGACCCAGGAAAGTGGCCTCTCCACTCTGGAGATGGAGCCTGGCAAACTTGGCCTCTCCTGTTAGTAAGAATCCCATCAGTGGGGCTCCGGCGTCCCTGGGATGCCGTCTCCTCTCTTTGATTCCTGTGACCAGGCACTTTTATGTGCCTTCCTCCTTCACACCGTCCAATCCAGAGCCCATAAAGCAAGTCTGCTGCTCTCCAGCTAGTTGGACAGGACGTGTTTGTAAGTGTTGCCTGAATGCACCGCCAGGCGGAATGACACCCCGAGGGCTCATAAGACTTGTGATTTCTTCTCCAAGCCCATGCCAAGAGATCATTTTGGGTTCCAGTTCAGTTCTTCTAAAATTTTGCCGTTTGTGGCTTGTGACCATGGACCGCTGGGGTTTGTCTCATGATCTATATGGCATGGAAAATGCCTTATGTATTAACTGGGGACACAATCATAAGGGAAACACAGAGAGCCAATAATAATCTGAGCAAAACACCACATAAGAACCTCCCTCTTCAAAGAAAAATTGTTCTTGCAAAAACATTCAGATCTACATCAAAGTGGAACGTCTAAATAAAGTATATAATCATCAAATAAATCATCATTTTAAAGATATACAGTCAACACTTATAACCGACCATGCTATGGAAAGCACAGCAAATCTTAATCTATTCATTCCATTCTGGTCACTGTGTATTTTTCATAGCGTATTCACATATTCCTTTACTGTTATTATCACAGTTTTCTACATGTACTCTGTATTTTATGGCTTTTTGACACTTAAATTGCATTTCATTGTTTCAGTGCTTGTACCCTGCAATGACAGAAAAGCTGAATCTTCTTTATATCTCTAATACTTTGGTTCGTATCTATACTTTGAGATTTTCCAGGTTTAAAACACAACATAGCGCTGCGTGAGGAATGCAGCCAGGAGGAGCATTGCTCCTGGGGAATATTTTTCAAGGAGGGTTTAAGGGCTCTCTCATTATCACTATATACTGAGAGGAATAAAATGAGGGCCCCCGAAAAGGTCCCTGAGGCATGTGCGTGCAAGGGAGTTCAGGCTGCACACTATATCACGGGCTATCTCTGAGGGGATCATCTGTGTGTGGAAGCATGAGGCACGTGTTGGTGCAACTGAGCAGCAGGTCGGACACAGTGGGAAAAAGCAGGACTCCGAGCTCCATTAATGTTACTGCTGCCATGTTTGCTCATCTGTGCAATTTCCAAATAACGTCATCACTCGGATATACTGCAGAGAGGATATGCCTGAAGTCTGTCGGCCGTGTCAAGTTAAATTTACTGCTGTTACGTAAAATTTCCTATTTTATTTTTTATTCACAGATATAATTTTGAAGTAATGTCTGAGCAGTTTATTTTAGGTTCTAATTTAGTATCCATTTAGGAACAAATGTGTCAGGTTTTATCACTACGCACAACAGATTACTTCAATGTAGGTTTACTCACCCATGAAATTTGTTGTAATTTATAATAATAAATCCATTTTTTTGCTAATTTATGTCATGCTGTAAAAGTGGTGCTTTTTACAAATTGTGGATATTTTTTATGTTCCAAAAAATTAAATATGAAAAGCTCCACAAGTTTTGAGAATGACTTCACACTGACACAAAGGGTCAGACTGAGGCAGCTTATGAGAACTTTCCCTACACGAGATCCAACTTACTTGTAATTTTCTGCCGATTTCCACCATATTTAAGCGGTGTGGTGAAAATAGCTGAACCGAAAAGTATGAGATGTATTTTGAAACTGAGGTGACAATAAGTAAGTTGGATCTTGTTGAGATTTCTTTTGTCAAACTAAAAAATTTGCTTGTTTTTAACAGTTTAAGATTTAAAGTTTGTAAGTGAAAGGAAGTGTGGAATTAATTATGGATCTGCTCTTCCTGGAGATAAACCAGATGAATGCAGCCATGTATATAAATTATCCTTCAGTTTTGCAAAAATTGTTTATCTTCGCCTTTTGAAACCGCTGTGGAGGCCTAAGGGACCCCGATGAGTTTGAAGTAAATGTCTCTGGACAATAAACAAGCTCTGAAAAGTTTGAGATGTCAGTATCGTCTTGATGTGCCCTTGGGAGTCATTGTATTATTCACATAGTTCATAATGAGGAATAAGCCACACAAATATATGTTGTGTGTCAGGTTTGAGCAGAGGCCAGACTGAGAAACAGCACAGTGACAGATCCACGGTGCTACATCACAGTTTTAAAGGAACAGCACAGTGCAGGCATGTTGTTGACTGAACATAACGTACAGTCAATGTAATGCAAGAATGTGTAACCCGACCAGACGGGACTGTGTGCCCACGCTGGCGCTAAGAGTCGTGACAGAGCATTTCTTTTGACAGAGTGGGAAATCACCATCTATAAGACGGGATCATGTGATTTAAATGCATAGGATGCCACAAATTGTGCTTCGCTGACAGTTAATGGCAGTTCCCCTTATGTTTTGATGTTCAGCTGGCACTGCCACCTCATATGGACTGGTGTTAATCTGCCATGAACAAGCCTGCATTATGCCAAGAGTGAAGTAGAAGTGAGTGGGAAACAGGTGGCCTCCACTTTCTCTCATTCCTGGTCTGAGCGCCGGCTTCTGGACACAAAGTTGGACAGGCTGCAGTCTTTGGGGGGAATTTCCTCCCAAGCTACTTTATTAGTGAGTGAAAATAAACCTCAAACATTTCTCAAGTGTTTACATGTGTGGATTGGTGTAATGTAATCTTTGATTCTAGTAACCTGGCTTAAAGGACAAGTTTGTCATTTTTTAAAAATATTATAAACTGTAATACTATGTATTATTTGCTTTCTTACTAAGAGTTTTAAGAGAAGATCAATACCAACCTCATGTCCGTACAGTGGATGAAGTTAGCAGCCAGTTAGCATAGCTTAGCTTCAGGACTGGAAACAGGGAGAAACAGCTAGCCTGGTTTTCTCCAAAGATAATACAAATTTGGCAACAAGTACCTCTAAAGTTGTGTTATTATTATATCATAGCTCATTTATTTAATACATTTAGAATTGCCGGTAAGTGGAGTCATGCTGGCTGTTTTTTCCATTACCAATTTTTAGTTTTACACTGTAAAAAAGAAATTTCGTTTTTACACTGTAATCTCTTCCATTTCACATCTATGTCTCCCATCTGTCACTACTCATATAGCAGTCAAAGACATGCAATGTTTTCAAAAAGATTACTGGCCATAACGCATTGCTTTACTTTTTTAATGGGTTGCAATAATTTGATTATTTTTCTGTTCTAACAAGAAACCTATCATGTTAGTTTTGCAATCATTTAATTTGTAACATTTTCAAATCAGCAACCTGTTATTATTAAAGTTTTTACTTTTATGTTCCTTTTGTTGCCATTTAAAAAAAAATCACAGATGCATTCATACTGTTTCTGTCTCTCTTCTACTTCTTGGGCATAGCGTTAGCTGGTGGGAGGTATCCGATGCCACAGTTGTGTAAGTTTTCAATGTTTAGTTAAACAAGGCGGAGAGGAAAGTCTTTGCATCTTGCAAGATTTTTGTGCTTTCTTGAAACTGTGGGTTAAGAGTATTACAGAAAAATTATAAATGGGTGAAAAGTGCAAAAATCTAGTATTCCTGCAAGCTGACCACAGTTCCGCAAACTCATGTGCCAACAGTTTCTGTATAATGTCTTGTACTTTAAATAATTAAGCCTTTTTCATTGCAGAAGAACTGAAAAAAAATGAAGTTTAAATATTGCTCAATTGTATGTTCTTAATATTTTTCAATGGCAGTACTTTAATAATGTGAAAACTTACTGTAAAAAGTAAACGCTGCCTATAGATAAAAACAAAACATTCATATGAGGAAACTCACTGTGATTCTGGTTCTGAGGCACAGACAACTGCACGTGATGAAGTCCCGGTGTACTGAGCACAATGCATGATACAACTCTTTATGAGAAAAAGACACGATATTTCAAAGCTTCTTGCCTTTCCAACACATCTTGGACAGACAACTTCTATTGGTATACCTGAGAAAAAACATAAATATTACTGTATATAAATGACTCCATCTATACTTGAAAGATCTGAAAGAATTTGCACATTACATCTTCAAAAGACCTGTCTACTGTTATTACTTGCAGCTTGGCAACAGCACAGAGTGTGATTCCATGGATTTGAAGAAATTGATAGCAGATTGTCTGAGAGACTCTTTCTGGCACGAGAACATGGGTAGTAACACGTCACAACTGTCTGCTTTTGTTACAAAGTGGTAAAAAAAAAATCAGAAAGCTCATTTACTCCGTGAATAGATGAAGAATTTTCGCTGTGTGAAGTCTTGGAAAAGCTTCAGGTGGAAACTTGATGAAAACAGGGAATGAATGCAGGGTCTATATTGTGTGGAACCAAATATGAGCGAAAGGTTTAAGTTACGCCTTATTTGATTGCCCACTATATGAGAAAAATCACTTTTATCCCTTAGAAGTTCAAAAAATAATTGTTGATACTGAAACAACCCAGATCTTGAGTCATTACTGCGATGCAATCTTTTCCACCAGCATCGTTTTTTGCACAGGTAGTCTGTTGTTACCCCTGTTTTTCACTGTAATAGACAAAGTCAGGTGTCAGTCAACAATACCCAGACAGCCTGGGGAGCCATGGCAGCTCCAGTCCTCTGGTGCTGCACTTGGACAGAGATGAGAGAGCGCGGGGAGAAAGATGGAGGTCTGCTTTCCATAAAGTTCTGGTATCCTGTGAGGCAGCTCCACTTCATAATCATAAATCGTCTAGATGGAAATTGGGGGTTTGTCATATCCCAACATAATGGGGAAGTTTTCAGAATCAAAAGATGGACTGGCGGTCCTCATGGCAGTTTAATATCAAAGGAAAAGTTTTTAAAATTTCCCAAGGTTTCTGTATGGTTTTATTTGAAGTTTTTGCAATGAGAGAAGGCAGCTACAGAATGTCTGGAGTTCAATTCAAGTTCACTTTGCAGAAAACATTTTCTCCTCATGATGGACATATATTACAGCCCCTCTTATCCTCAGAACTAATGGATGTAAAAGGTTAATGTCTGTGATTCTGGGATTTTGCGTCTCCATGAACGGGACCCAGCTCCTTCATCTCTCTCTTAGGAGGCTGTGGAGGACTGAGGTCCCCGACCTCTGCCTGGCTTGTGCTCTGGCCAGTTCCAGCCCATGCGTGTAATGCTGTTTGTAATGAGAAATCTAAACAGGGAACAGCAGTGAGGCATGACAGGAATGTGTTTCCATTGGAGGGAGCTCCACGCAAGAAAAAGAGAGGAGGAAAAAAAAAAGAATAAGAGAAAACGTTGAGACACAGTTGTGTCCAGAAGGAGCGCTCAGTTGGGCCAGAGCGGAAGACTAATGTTATTGTACATTGGCTGTCAATCTGCCAGCCCTCCCTCACCAATTGGTTCCTGGTCTCTCTACCAGTCTCTCCCCCCGTCTCTCTCTCTCTCTCTCTTGGCTTCCTCGAGTCTCTGTTTGCTCAGGTGGACAGTGACACAGTTCTGAATGAGCCCCACTCGTCCCCCCTTCAGCACGCATGGCTGTAGACTGTGTCATCGAGACTGAGTCCGGAGGGGCCTGCGGAGAGCTGGAAGTAAAAGCTCCAACCTGGGTTCACTCTTGATGTGGGGGGGAACAGGAAGTGGAGCGACAAACACTGGCGGGAACAAAACAAAACTGGAGAGAAAATGCAAATGCAAATGCAAAAAGGTGAGGAGAGTGAGCGGCATAAACGGAGGGTGAATATACAAAAGGAGAAAAGAAGTTGGGGTGAAAATGGAGGAAAAGAAAGACAAAGAATGAACAGGAGAGAGATGAAGAAAAAAAAATCCGACCACCCATTTTGAAAATTGGAGAGGGGTGGTTGTAGTCTGTGGAGGCCGTCTTGGTTTATGGTCCATGGAGGATGTCTTGAAACAGCACTGTTTAGAGTTTATTTTATCATGCCACACCGTCTCAGACCCTCTGTCAGGAATCTCATTCTGCAAAGACTAATTACAGTGTAAACACTACATTAAAGTCTGTAGCCCACTCCACTTCACTATTTACCTTTTCTTCCTAACAATCCTGACATCCCTCCGCAGATTGATTTTCTCCATACAAACCTCCTCTGCCGGTGTTTATTTGTTTTGAAACTTGCATGCAATTCATGCTGAAATGGATGGATACACATTTCGGTGAGAACATGAATAACATAGCTCAGTTTTGAAAGGCCACAGAGTTGGTCCCACCTGCAAAACGCAACATTTTTTTTTCACATCTGAGTATGACCAGGTTTCAGTCAAAAAAAAAAAAAAAAAAAGAAATTAAAATGTTCAATTTGCCAAAACACTTAACAGATACAGTACATAGTATAACTGGTGCCTGTCAAAGTGGCCGAACACTCAAGGGAAGCAATTGAACACAAAAATGAATATCTCACTCTTTATGAAAAAAAGGACTACCAGGAAACACGGCTTCATTAGCACATGCATGGGTGCTGAGGAGTGGTCACTCAGTGTCAGTCACCTGCATGGCCGAGTCAGAAGGCGTAATTGCTACCACATGGAGCCAAAGGGCCGGAAGAGAATGCTTTTAAGGCAGCCAGAGAGTTATGGCCTCCCAGATCTTTTAGCATATAAAATAAACAGGGGGGAACTGCTACTGCGTGCAAGTGCGTGCAAGTGTGTGTCACTGTTTGTATCCCTTGTGTTTTATTTTTCATTTTATAACTGGAAAATGCCAGACCCTACATGCTTGTCTGGAAACCGCATTTTTTTTTGAGGGAATGCAGTTTCACACTTGCTGAAACAAAATGTTAGTT
This sequence comes from Acanthurus leucopareius, assembly GCA_029814765.1. Lineage (NCBI taxonomy): Eukaryota > Metazoa > Chordata > Actinopteri > Acanthuriformes > Acanthuridae > Acanthurus > Acanthurus leucopareius. Next base: position 5,672,744 of record JAQMCX010000057.1, on the reverse strand, counting down.
ACAACACTGGTAGAAGAAAAAGTCTTGAGAAAGTAGAAAAGAAGAAAAGAAGAAATAGTTGTATAAATACTCACAAGTTTCATATTATTCACTTTTAGTATTTCAGCAGCATTTAAATATTTTACCAAGCTATGGTAAACCTGATTCAAACTTTTTCATACATTGCTTTTTAAAAATTTATCCACCTTATCAGCTGGATGGATGTTTTTTATGTAAAATCTTCATCTAACTTTATCTTTCAAAAAAAGGAATGTAGTTGAGTAAAAAAATACCATATTAGCTTCTTGGAGGAGCATATGTGTGACATATAGCCAGAATTAATCGAGGAGATGTTAAAAAAAAGTAACTTAACATTATCAACAGAACGTGAAGAAAAACGTTAGTATATCAAAGATATATATCTGCTGAAGTTAGCATGCTAACCAGTTAGCTCCAGCCAACCCTCTCTCAAGCAATTGCCTTTTTAACCACACACTTTTATTTTAAAACACAAAAAACAAAACACAATAAACAAAAACAAAAACAAAAGCAGAGAGAGAAGTCCCCAAAACCATCCTCGTTTTTCTATTCACTGTTTCAATGATTACCAACTCTGTTTCTGTTGAAAGCAACACTCATGTAAAAATCCTCCTTGGTGACGTCGGACCAGTCTTTCACTCCTGCTTCCCGCCTCTTGTGTCCCAGCTTGCTGTACCTTCCGAGTCCTTGGATTCCTGCTTTGGATCCACTGTAAATTATTTCTGCATGCTTAGCATAAAACTGGCCTTGGTCGGTCTTAAGCTCCTACTCCACTAATAGGACCACAAGCTGCACTGCTAACTAAGTGAACAAGGTAATGATGATAAGATGGCCCCTAAAATTTTTACATATTTCCTGTTAAAATGGATTAAAGGGAAGTAGTACCATTAAAGTGTAAAGTACAACTTTCTTAGAATTTACTAATATACTGAACTGAGCGTACGTGGGTTTTTTTTTTTGTTTTTTTTTTTTACCACTGGTAAATCACAGTTAAAATATGATTCAAAAAAGAACAAACTAAGATAAGCAATACACAAAAAACAATCCAAAAATCCCTCCATATTTGTCAGTGTTGGTCTACATGGCTTGAAAAGGGGGGATGTGCACTCGCGTGTGTTGTGTGAATCTTACACTGACACCTGAGGAGTGTTGATATTCAGGCTGGGCCAGTATACCCGGCAGCTGCCTGGGAGGTGTAATAGGTTGTCTTCCAGAGCACAGACAGGAAATGAACCCTGGTATCAAGCTTGAATCAGCTACATCTGGACTCAATTATTCATCCTGGTTGTTTTTGGCTGGTGATAAATGATTTAGTCACAGTGCTGACACCATTTCTCAAGTACAAATATATCTATGATATAGCTTAATGTAAATAAAAAGTAGAAAGGGGAAGATCCATAGATGGGGAGAATTGTACAGTTGCTCATGTGCAGCTGAGAGCAGAACTATTTAATTATAGAGATATCTTACTGTTATCCCATTATTTTTAAGGACGGCATGCCTTATTAAATATTTGCAGGGTTGTATCATCATCACTAAGCACCATTCTTAACTTGATTTGTCCTCTTACTATGTTTTCTCTATTGTGATTAACTGTGTGTTCTTGTACGATAAATCCACTCTGTGTCTTCTGTAGTTTCAAAACAAAGCAAACACATTATTACCCTTATCTTGACACAATGATCTGATGTTTAAGCTGATTCCAGTATTTTGTTGCACTTGCACACAGGGTGGAGAAGAGCAAAAACATTCAAATATCTTTCCAGTCCAAATCAAACACTGGCATTTCTAGTGTGACCACAGGAGAAAGTTTAATAGCTCCTTGGAGGTTATGAACTGTTGACAGTTAATAAGTCAGAAAATTTCCCCTTCAAGAGAATGCTAGATTCCATCTGCAGGGCACCCGGTACAAAGAACCGGAAACTAAATATCTCGCAATGGAAGTGGACTGGAATCTCTCCGTGGCGGCTCATGGAGAGTCTCTAGAGCATGTCCCTCAAGGTTTCCTGATTTCTAGAGGCATGGAGGGAAAATGACCACATTACTGAGTAATTTTCCCTGCAAGTACACTGACTTTTCTCATTTTTGAGAATATGGGGCCTTGAGATTAGGAGGCAGCACATGCAGGCAGCTGACCTTTGTGATTACACCTCGTATTATTGTACTTGTCATCTATTTTCTTTGGCCCTTGGGATGTTTGCCATGGTAACAGCACACAGCAGGCTGTCAGGGCTGACCCATGCTGTCCTCTGCATTTCCCAGCTTGGATGTGATGAAGGGAAGTCTCTGCCCACGATCCCTAACCCCTGATGAGGAGGGTTCTCTCATTTCAGCTCCAGGTCCTGCGTGGGCCTCATAACCCTCTGTGCTCCCTTGCCCCCTCCTACCTCAACCACAGAGGGCATCCCTTCCTTGAATAAGCAGCTATTTTCTGAGGCCAACTATGCCAGATTACCTAAACTGTGACTTCTGCTTTCTTAAAGAGAACAAGTGCTAGTTATCAGAGTTCAGTTGTGTTATACTTCTACATTTCTGGATTCTGGAAATTCGCCTTTTCTTTTTCTTACCAAGATTTAGATGAGAAGTTTGATACTCTTGAACTCTTGAGTCTGTACGTTAATTGTGACACTTTGGTCAGCCACTTAGTGTAGCTTAGCTACGCTGACTGGCTTACAATAGCGTTCCCTTCTATAGTTGGAAAAATAATCTGCAAAATAATTGTCACATATGGGAGCTTGGTCAGGGCCCCTTTAGCATCTGTTAGCGATACACGGGGCTCTCAAGGAACTACAATTGTAACCCATCAGTGGCAATATTGGACACTCAAATATTGCCATTGATTGCCACTTAAAGATTGTTGTGGACTGGTTGAATATACACTGAACCAGGACATCAGGGTTCAACTCCCAGCAAAAGAAAAAGTCTACCATCTTTTCCCAAATACAGCCAAGTAGTTTTGTTGCCAAAACCTGTCTGATACAAAGGGGTCCTGACCAAGCGTCAGGAGAAAGTGTTGTCATACATGTAAGATCTTGGCGATGGGGTTGGACTTAGGAGGTAATGGCAGGTGGATTTTGTTACTTTTGGACAGAGCCAGAGTAACTGATTCCAAATGTGTTTATGCTAAGCTAAGATAAGCTAAGCTAAGCTATGCTAATCATCTCCTGGCTCTATCTAGATATCAAATGGCTAGATGTTAGAAATCTCATAATCCAATTCTCTGCAAGAAAGTCAGTAAGTCTCTTAGCTAAAATGTTTAGCTCTTCCTTTAACAGTGCCCACTAGACAGCATGCCAAACTGATTTTATTTTCAGAGCAGAGTTTTCCCAGCTTTCATTTTAGAGCAGTGCTGTTAAGGCAATAACTGTGCCGTCCATGCTGCTTTGACAGGTGTCCTTGCCATATACCGTGACACTGGCTTTGACAAGCTGACCGGGCACTGGGGCACCCAGGCTTCATGCTGATGATGAAGTGCAGCTTCAGGTTGGAGAGTGAAAATTAACAAGAGCACGGACACGCTCACACAGCTTAACCTGAGAGCAAAACTAACTATGTTTTGGCTGACTCCTCTTAAAAAATTTAGGACATCCTTATGCTGGGACATCCAGAATAGAAAAGTTGTGTTTTTGTGTCCTGTGGGGTTGAAAGAAGAAAATCTATTTACAAAAGCATGAAAATATTTTATCACTAGCAGCAGGGGCAGGAGTGTTTTAATGACCTGATCCACAGGCCTCTGGCTGGCTGCAGGCTTTCTCAAACTGCAAAAGAGCCCACTGGTCTGCCTGCCAACCCTTGGGGCAGCGTTGAGATGAAACAGATAAGATAATTGTCTCTAATGAAATCCAGATCTCTACGTCTGTCTGAACCAGAACTAGCTGGGCCCTTTTTCTCCCTTTTCTCCCTTTTTTTGTGAAGCGGGTGTTCCATATTGATCTTGAATTTGAAGAGAGACTGTGGAAGTCGGTCCCTAATTCAAACCAGAGCTCGAGCATCGGCCCTGGCGGAGCTTTGATACCGTTTGAAGTTCTGCGAGCGAACATGGCACCGTCAGCCTGCTGGACCCTGTTGTCATGACAACCCTAATTATCTTCCTTTATGGCCTAGTTTTTACACAGGAAAGGAGCCATTATGTTCTTTGGGTATTTGCATCTCTCTGGGGCAAGTGTTAAAGGTCGGGGAATGAACCAAAATAACACATAATATGAATGCAACAGAGCAAACTTATGCGTGTGTGAGAAAAGGTGACTCACTGCAGCACATCTGATACTTTGACAGGCATTTTTATTATGAAACATTTCTTGACTTACTCACTTGAACACGTGTTCCCAAGGACTGTTGAAACTCCAGATTTTTGCAGTATTTAGTCAAGGTTACAGTAAAGAACCTCACTGTTGTGTTGGGTGTTTTCCATTGTCTCACTAACGTTTTAATAGTGTGTCACTGCAGGTTTTTCTTTCGAACTTTAAAAACTCTGCTTCCTCCAAAACACTTCACAGAAAAGTGCGCACTATTGTGAAATCATCAGCCATTCTCCTGCTTCAGAGAATGGTTTTATTAATACCTTGAGTTTTGTCCTAAAAAAACAGCAGTCTAAACACAATACATTATTCATTCTTATAATGTGATAATACACTTGTGATACAAAGCAAACACAGCCCTGTTTTTCCTGATGGGTTTCCAGTTGTGTTCAGACAACGTCCGTGGAAAGTTAATGTGCCACGTGTATTTCTTTGCTCTTGGATAATGTACGCCGGTGAGAGACTATTTGGTTCAAAAACAGCAGAACATGGCCCAGACTAAACTGCTGCTTTCACACGGTAGATGCTGCCGTCCTGACATCTTGTTTATATATTTTAAAAAGGGAAAAGTGAAGCGCTGCCAATCAGCTGCACCAAAGTAGGTCGTTCAAATGATAAACAAGGATTTGATTCATTGCATCACTTGATTTTATTTCCTTCTTTTATATCCTTTGGATAAAAGCACAAGAAACATATGCCAACAATACACAACATCCATTTCCAAAAGGATACAATAATAGAGTGATGCTACAGGTATAAACAGTAACTTTTAAACAAATTCTCAACCTATGAGCAAAATGAAATTACTCTATTGAGTTTTTCTGTCTTTGAACCAATTAACATTCCTATCCAGTGATGCAGAGGAAATTGATAAATGTCTTTGTGACAAAGTGGCCTTAATGTGACTTATTGTTCTTAAATTCAACAACTGATTCATTAACTACTTCTCTTATTTCCGTCATTTACTAGAACTGCAGTTTATGAGTTTCCCAAAAGAGTTTCTTAATGTGCAATATATAGGTTGGAAGGCTTTTGTTTAAAAAAAAGCAAGGTAATAAAAATAATTTGGTTAAGTGAAAAGAGATTAAAAGTCATCACACAGATCTTATCAGACTGAGCAGTGTGTCTGAACGAAGAGAGCCTCAAGTGGTGTCGCTTTGCCAGGGGTCACAGAGAGCCACGAATCAAAGGGGGAGCCAGAGGTTGACCAAACACACTGTTCTCCCACTGCCCTTATGTAAAACTATCTGCCAAACACCAGTGGTCCTCTTTGAACTTGATTTAGCACTGAGGTCACAAACAGCCGCTCCTCTGTTGTGGAGGACGAAGCCAAGCATCCTGATGACACGGCGATAAGACGAGCTTTCTGTTGTCTTACACTGAGATTATCAGCAGGCTCTTAATGGGGCCTCAGACAGACTTCACTGTTCTAACAGTTTATTCCTTAAAGCAACTCAGGGCTGCAAAACCTGCAGATTTTCACTTTTGTTAATAAGTAAACATGCTTTTCACATGAGTGTATATGAGCATTTTAAATATGTTTAATTTTCAGTTTAATACTGTATTTAACTTTTTTGATAGTAATTATTTTTCTGTTAAAATAACCTCATATCAACAACATCACACCTCCTAAATGAGTTGTTTGTCCCTTTTTTATTTCATTACTCGGCATATCAGTGCATTAGATATACAGTACAGGTAATCGGAGAAATACATTTTGTCAAGATGTTTTAATAATTAGCATTAAACTGCTTGAATTAACGAAAAAAATTATAGAATTTGATATTTCAAAAAAAGTAAACGAACTTTATGTTGTTACTTTGGCTCTTGACATCATTGTCTTGTCTTTCCACCAGATGGCTCCTCTGTCGGTGGACTGAAGGATCCTGGTGTCACATGTGAAGAGGCAGCCGACACTCCTGGATGAGAGAAAATGCATCATATAATCACAACATATATAGAACATTAGAGGTAGGTAAGAGGTTGCTGAAAGCAACACATTAAAATTAATTATGTTTACTGCGTGACATGGGCGTTATGGCAGGGGGTTGAAAAAAATGAGTTAAGAAATTGAACCTCACAGCTGGTTTTCCAGAATGTAAATTGAATTTACTCATTTATCCTCCATAAGCAGCTCAACCAAGCAGTTCAAATATTTATATCTACCAATCAGTTTGCTGGTTATTTTGAGCAATTTCTGTTATTACAGTTTTTCTTAAAGGTTTGTTAGGAGTAAACACAGTGCTCTGGACTTTGTTAGACAACAGAAGACACAAATCACCTCTGAAATTAAAATTACAGACAGGATGAAAGCATTTGAGCTAATCTGAGTTGATTTGAGTTGATTCTTTGCAGCCAAATTTTATTGATTAAGTTCAGTTTTAGCTTGGCATCATACAACACTAAACCGCTTGTTTTTTAAGATCTGTAATCTCCATTGCACTTTGATAAAGGTTTAGTGAAAAAAAAAATAATGCAGCACTTTAGTATAGCATTAATCAAAAATTGTCAACAGTTAGTCTGTATGTTTGTTGTTATCACACTAAAATGACTAATCACTGCATTCTGTATTATATCCTTTTATTTTGAAATTCCCTGCATCCACATAGCTTCTATGCCTGCTAAGAATTCACTAAATTAGGTGAGAATAAAGAATTTAAGATGGGTCAGAGGGAATAAGGAGATCATTGTAACTCGAGGTAACAACACACCAATTATCATTGTGACATTATAGTCCTGGTATTCAGCTTCGGTGAGACCGGTGGGCCAGCAGGTTAATGAAGGCAATGGGATTAATACCCCGGGAGTGGAGTGGCCTCAGGGACAGAGGCAGGGCTGCTGCATCATTAGAGCCCTGTTGACCCCCTGGCAGTACACAAGGACTGCATGTTTCACTCAGAGCCTCAATAAGGGACAAATTGTGCTCTGTGTCTTTTCACATCCAGAAGGAAGTCACTTTGAATGGGGAGAGATTTTCAATAGCTAAGGTGACATGGCTTACACAACTCACGTTTAGTATAAGAGAAGGATGGTGAATTTATGATGGTTTGAAGACATGTAATTTTTCCCTTTGTATTGGCACTTAAAGAACTGATGCGTACACTTCATCAGCTTTTTCCTGATGTGTAGCTTATTTTCCAAAACAAGTGAAACTCTCATCAACCAGTACCCACTCAATGGTGAGGTATTGTTTTTCCCTGTCTTTGCTCAGAAAATAATCCTTTGTATTTCATGCCCAAACCGGGGCTACAGTTATATTTAAACTCCATCTTGATTGAACATAAACAGGAATTTTTGAAATCACTGCGTTGGACGGCAACTGCTCCCCACTTCATCTGTATGTTTATACTTCCTGTGAGAGGCCCTCTATTTATGGACAACTGAAGAACACAAATAATCATCCCCCTCGAGTGAAAAATCTGCTCGTATTATCTGCAACGTTTTGCAATGTCTTTGTGTACGCTTGCGCTGCCTTCTGATTGCCTGTTTATTATTACAGCGTTTCTGCTGAGCCAATGGGGATCCATCCAAGTCCAAAAAGGTGCCAAGCCTTTTCCTATCCGTGACATCATTGTGTACACCCCTAAAACACACTGATCCGTGTCTTGTCTGCAGCCTGGGTGGCACACATCACACGCAACAAAGGTTAAACACAAGGTGCACATGTTTTGACTGTGCCCTCTCGACCTGAATCAAAAGACACTTCTTGGTCCTGGATACAGTCACAACGTTGGGCCACGACGTCATTCTACATGACTGGTGTGCCCTTCACTGTGATGAAACGCTGAGCTGTTCGCATTTACAGTTGAGATCTGTAATTTGCCAACTTAAACATGGTGCGTGTCCACAAGCCTTCAACCAGATTTAAACAAGCATCCATTTAACATTTTCTAAAACAGCCAAGGGCTGTACGGCTCCTTCTGTTGTGTCCACGTTTGTCCAAATATTTCAAGAAATAATGTTTCAACATTGTAATTTTGACATAGATCGTTTACCTCAAAGGCCATATGACTTCTCAGACACAAGGTTTATATGTGATCTCAGGTTAAAAATCTTTAAATTGTGCACATGATAGATGGAGGGGAGATGATTCTTTCATTGCAAAAGGTTTAGGTCTTCTTTGCTGGTCCCTACAAGCAAACCCAAACTTTAATGTACAATCAAAATATGTGATATTTTGTAAATTTTGGAAGATAAGAGATAAATAATGTTTGCCTGGAGGCATGAGCAATAATAGGTAAATCACAAAAAAAGAAAGGAATCCGAATCCATAATTTTGCCAAATCAAATACGCAGTCATTCCTCCCAGTGTTTTGTTCTTATATGTTGACATAAATCAAGTGAGTGCACTGCAGGTGTCTGCATTAAACATCAAATGTTGCTGAACCTGCACAGAAATGTTCTTTGGCATGAAGTATCCTCACTTCTCTACGCCAGGTTAGAGATAGAGTATTTGGACCTGTTTGGGATCAAACTGATTTATATTAAGGCAATGATTCATAATCAGGGGAAAATGCTCTTCAAAGCGAGATTCCTTTGTAATTCCACTGTGATTTCAATCAGTTCATTAACTGCTGATAACAGTAGAACCAACGATTGATGTCAAAAACATTTGACACTTGAAAATACTTTCAAGATTCAAATTTAATGAAAAAAAAGTATACTGTTAACCCCTCAGATTTTACAACATTTTTTCAAACTTTTATAGCAAAATTAGTGACAATAGAAGTTCCAAAGCAGGGAATTTAGCACATTTTCCTGTCCATATTCCTACATAGTGGGTCTTCCATGAAAACTCAGAAACACACCTATCCTAAAAAAGAAATTAAAGTGCTACATTTGCATTTTTTGGGTTTGAAAGAAGATTCTCATTCTAAAGTTACGGTAAACTTTACATCTAAAGCTAATGTTTAACTTTTAACTTAACTTTTTTTATTAAAAAAAAGGGCTCATCTTTGTGAGCGCCACACACTTTAAGCTCTAATGCAACACAACTTGTGACAAAGAAACTCAAATAACCTGAGCTTAGGTTTTTTGAAACTGCTTGTTTTTTTCTGTTTCAGTTTTAAATATTTAAACCAAAACAGGTTAAGATGCTGTGCAAGCTATCATTATCATCATCCTCCTGCAGTGAACAGATGAGAAGGGGCTGGAAATATGAGATCCCATCCTTTTTTCTCTGACACACAGTTCTTCATAATTTGATGCGTGATCTCATAGTGCTGTTATTTGAAAAAGTACACACAGCTGCAGGTAGCTGCTCATTTTCAGCAGCAGTAAGTGGGCCCAACAGGTACTTAACGCTGCAATCTGCTCAGAGATGTACAAAGATTATGTATTACAATTTATTTTTAACAATTAAATATTATTTCAAAGTAATTTCTCTGCTGCTTTTTTTCCTTTGACTTTTACATTACAGGCTCTCAAGATTTATGTTGGTATAATAAAAGTGCAACAATGCATCCATAACAAAGTTTCAGTATCACACAAAATGATTCTTATTATCCATTTTTCTGACGGTGTATCATTCACATATAAAACAGTAGATGTTGCGCAGATGTTTTTGTTCACAATATGGCTGCCTTCAACTTTAAGTCTTTTTTTTTCTGGAAAACTTATTCCGACCTTTCATGTGTATCAAATAAAATGCCCTCTCAACAAAGAGCTGCATTAAAATTGTTAATGTATTCAATAATCAGCAGATGCAGGAGGAATGCACTGTAGCTGCCTGGTTCTGTTTAGCCTCTCCTCTGTTTCCTTGCCTCAAGTGCAGTTCTGTACTCAGATCTTATCTCCATGCAGCTCAGCTCCTCCTGGTTTTAATATTCACTTTCTGAGACTTTGTTTAAGGTGTGGATTAAACCTTATGTGTGTATGTGTGTATGTGTGTATGTGTGTGTGTGTGGGCCTGGAAAACCTTTGATTACCAACTTGAGGACTTTGCATTTCAAACTGAGACTCATAATGTAAAGTCTGGAGTGTCACTTAAAATTGTGGACCTGGCAGTAAAGTCTGCACCTGCTCTTCCCTGCTGAGTCCAGAAATAAACGTTTTAATGCAACAACATAAACCAAACTTAAGTTGTCTTTAAAAAAAGATATACTGTTGAAATTATTCCAAGGGACTCTTGCATAAATAATTGGTTTTATCGTTTTTTTCAACTAAGCCACAGAAAAAACCCTGGGATCAAATAAAATTTTAGAAAGGAAAAAAATAATGTAAAGTAAAGTAAAGTTGAACCGCGATGCAGGATCAAAAAATCAAAAAGTTTAAATATAACAAAATTTTCAGGGCAAAATGAAAAAAGAAATAAATATTTTGTTCTAAAATAATTTACGAATATCCTGCCCGCCGTTATATATCACCTGTAAACTTTATATAAACGTGAATGAGCTGCGATATTATTTAAAATATATTTTTTTCTTTTTGCGCGTTATGAAAAAGTATACAAATTATTTTAGGGAGGCCATGACTTTAGGCTAATATAATGTATTTTTCAATTAAAGTCATTTAAAATCATAACTGTATAATTTGTATTATTATTAAAGGTATAATAATAATAATAATAATAATAATAATAATAATAATAATAATAATAATAATAATAATAATATGGTTATTTAATAATAATCTAATTTAATATATCAAGTTTGAAGAATTTTAAGGTGTTTTAAAATCAGTTTTCAATCATTTCAAAACTTTTAAACTTTTACTTTGGTAATAAAGAAAAGAGGAGACAATGAAATATCATTTTTAAAGTTAAATTGGTGATTTTTCGGTCGCCCGTGTGTGACACATCAATTCTCGTATGATTAGTCAGAGCTCCATATGTGTCACGCTATACTTTTTTCTCTCAATAGTCAGATGATAAATTCTCGTCCGTTTCTGAGTGAACTCCCCTGTTTTAAGCCTCCTCCCTTCACTCAAACACACACACAACGCATGCACGCACGCACACACAAGCACACAAACGCACACACAGGCACACACAAGCACACACAGGCACACACATAGGCGCACACAAAACTACACTTCGCTTCAAAGTAGGCTTGTCTGGAGCTTCGACGGCAGTAGGCCCGTTACTGTTGGAAGCTTTAAAAAACATCCTGATCTTTACATATTTTGCAGCCAAATAACCAGCAAGTCAACATCGTATACAATCAAACGTTTTGCACACTGTCTTCCCTTTTCCTCACCTACCTTTGTGTCAGCGCGGTCAGTCCGGTCCATTTAAATCCCTGCAGGAGGCCCTTTTATAAATCCATTTTAATCTAACATACCGGATGATCTAAATGTAGGGCTGCAGACCCACGGTTCGTCCCTGCGTGGAGGCAAAGCTCCTCCGAGCTCTCTCGCTCTCTGCAGAGTAATGCACTGCACGGCGAGCCTTTGCACAGTCTGAACATCTGCTCATTTCACGTGACTTTTTTAAAAATACTAACATCTGTTCTAAATAGGTTTCATTCTGTGCCTCTGCATCGTGTCAATTGCCAACTCCTCTTTCCTAAAAGAAGGGAGAGAGGAAACTTATTTGAGCCTATACTGCATTTGTAAATTAAAAAGAGCTTTTAAAAAAGAAAAACGTGAGCTTTTTACGAATTGGTTTACAGTTTGTGCTGTAGCTATTGTAGGCCCGGTTTGTGTGGCACTGCTGAAAAGCTTCAAATGTAAAAGTTTCAAGAAAGTTGTTCATTGATCCAGGCTGTGTGTATGTGTCTGTGAAGACCCCCCTCTTAAAACTTGCAGTGAGAATAGCCTCTATGCTCAGACCTACAGCTTACCTTCACGGCCTCCTTAAATTTCATAGACATCTGGGAATTCCATACATGCCTCGCAAGTCAATTACACACCTTCAAACGTCCACACACTTTGATTTGGACAGTGAGAAACACTTTCCCAGATCACTGAGATCAATCACAGCAGGATAAAAGTGGGAAAGATTTATTTAGTGACAATAATCGGGATTACTTTTCATGGCTACGACATGCGGACGCAGAAAGTCTTATCTATTGGTTATTGTGTTGCGCCACAGATCTGCAAAATCATAAATGATTCGTGTCAAAACAATGGCCAAAAAATCCGTTTGTGTTGGATTTTGACCTCCATATGACAGGTATTGTTATGCTGCAAAGGAAAGTTGTTAGTTACATCTCTGTAGAGAAAAAAAGGCAAAAATATTGAAACTATATCGTTTCTTATGCTCACTTCCAGGCAGAATATATTGTAGAACGGGCCCACTAGCAGGTTGACATATACTTATAATGCTGAGCTTCAGGTTCAGTCTTAATCCAACTGTAAACAAATCCAGGAAAAGAGAGAGCAAGAGAGAAACTGGGGCAGGCATGGAACTTTAAAGATTTTAATTAAAATGCAATTTAACTCTGTTTTGGGGGTTTTTATACCAGTGTTTTTCTGTTGTATTTATTTATTTTTTCAAGCAATAAAACTTTTTTCTCACGTTTAAATGATGTGTTAACACTGGCTCCTTTCCTTGAAATAGTTAAATGACGTGAAAAATTTATATGCTCTGACTTGTTTTTGGATGTTTAACAATGATAAAAAAAAATAACTGCATTTTTCTCCAACGCTTTTACTCGAGCCAATAATAACTCCATCTGTTTTCCCAAGTGACTGGCGATATGGTGGAAGCTTTTGTCATTAAATCTGATATGAATTATGATCCGCATGATACATGCATGCGAGCTATTACGTTTCATATATATTTACATTGTCCACCAAATGGCAATGTGTTTTATTTAAATTTTGTCCTATTCGTCATGTCATTACAATTTTTAATATATTAACACACACTCAAAAAAAGAAAATTAAAGACAAACACTTTCATCGTCATTTTGTTTAATGCAAAAAATGTACAAACATTTACAAAAAAACGATAATAAAAAATAGGAATGTATTTGTAATTCAGACACAGGATCTTTTCCTCAATGTAACACGTTTCACCAATAAATAAATAAATGTATTCTGAAAATATTTTTTTTTTTTTTTGCACAGGTTAGATCCACACAGTCAGCCTATAATGTGAGCTACACCACCAGTTGACAGTCTCACACCAAACACTGAGACAACTGCTTCAATAATGCACTTTGACCCCCACAGAAAAAGTCTAAAGGCATGCATTAAACACTTATTTTTTTCCTTAAAAAGAAAACACATGATATTTTCAACATTCGTCGTCAACAACATGAAAACACACACCAGAATGAGGGGAGTTATGGAGCTAACACACGGCTGCAAGTCCCTGTCGGGCCTCTGCAAAAACTGATCCCCCATGCAGAGCTTCTGTCGTCTTTGGTTTAAATAGAGTGATCCCATGTATCCAGCATTGGACTCCAGATTTGTCCCGTCAGAATGTGATAAGTAGAGTCAGCAGTCACCTGTAGGTTAGACAAGGCATTAATTATCACTAAACTGTGCAGAGATGTGGGCGATAGAAAAGAAAGCGATTTCAGGCTGCATTAGATAACAGTGCAGCCATTAGAAACATTTTACATTGTGGGATTTCCCCGCATTTTAAAGGGTGGGATCATGCATTTTAGCTGGAAAATGAAGCGTACCATTTAGGGCATAATTTCTCCAAACGCTAGTGAGATGTTGACATGGACCAAGCACCCTCCATCCTCCACACAGAGAAGGCGTAGCTCAGCCTCTCATGAGCTACATAACTACAACTTGCCATTTTGGAGTCCAGCTCGTCGCTCTGCAGCACCTGGCAGAGGAAGTCGATGTATCTTGCTGCAAGTTTAAGGGTCTGTATTTTGCTGAGTTTGTCCGAGGGCAAAGTGGGGATAATTTTCCGCAAAGCCGCGAACGCCTCATTAAGGGACTGGGTCCTCTGTCGCTCCCGTACGTTGGCCATGACCCGCTGCGACTGGAGCTCCTCGAAAGACTGGGGGCTGCTGCTGCTGGACTTCTTCCCTCTTTTCCCAGGGGTCGGGCTATCTGAGTCCTCCCCGTTTTTCCTGCTCGGTCTCCTCTTCCTCCCACATCTCTTCGGCTGCCTGTCCAGCTCCCCCTCGCTGTTGCTCAGGCTGTCCACAGGAGAGACAGGGGAGCTGCCCGATTCTTCCCCCATATTTTCCTCAGACATCTCCACTTGGGTAGATGACGGTCAGAGAGTGTCCAAAAAATTATTTCCCTCTCATGAAGTCACGCAACTAGTCCACCTGTAGGTCTGTCTGGCTTTGAAGACACCAAAGTATCCATAGATGGGTTCCTGGGAGGACAAGCCTTTTCCGATTCTTGAGAAACTTAGGCAGTTCTTATAGGCTGCATGGCGTAAACTTTTTGGGGAGGGACAGGATTGGCCAAGAAGATGAATTACGTGTGGCGAGGGGGTGGGAGCATCTGAGGAACTATCAGAAAGGCTCTGATACAAAGTCATAGTTGGAAAAGATAACTGGGAAACGCTGAAATGACACACTATTACACAATTATTATAAAAACAAAGCAAAATAATTCATACTAACCTAGTTGTCATTATGATACCAATGTTAGTTTTATAAGAGAAACAACCTTCTATTTTTGTTTTTAAAAAGGTTACCTACATGAGGGGAAACTAATAGTAAATGGCCTCATTATTCATTAAAAAAAGGGCTGGAGACGAAATCGAGATTAAAAACTGTCGATTTTAATTCAATGATGCCATTTTGACATTGTTGTCTTTCCTTAAAGATTGAGAGCAAAGAATTCATAATCTCAATTCTTCTTTCCATTCATTGGCAACCCAATAAGATTCCCATTTTCCCTTCATATCACTGCTGCTAGATGTTTGCTATAATAACCAGTAATTGCATGAACTGACACTTCTTTTTTCAACTCAACTTCAGATTCTACAACCCTTGCACATCTCTGAAGGCCTAACCCACATGGATTTTGGATTTATGTTTCCATCTAGTCCAACTTAAATCAAGTGAGATCAAAGGACTTTCATATAGGCAACATATGATCCCAATCTTACATTTTTGACATACTGCCAGTGCTGCAGATTTTCAAACTTTTCCTTGGAGGACTGTTGCATGCTCTAATTATATCCACCCACAAGAGGGTATGTTTTTGGTATTCTACAATACACCACAAAATCTACATAAAACTGCAAAAAGAAAAAAATAATTAGATATTTATTTTTGTTTATCTGTGGAGTTATTATTCCCTGTTGGTTCTTCTCTGAGATGAGGAGAGTGAAGCTCTGTGCGTAAGACCTTCTGGCATTTACTAGGTGGGTGATACAATATCCATCTTGTTTAGTGGAGGATTACTTTGTTTAGGTTGAGAAGGCTGTGGTCCACAGGAGCAGCATCTGGTTCAGGAAACAGGGGGGCAGTCAGGGTCAGAGGTCACAACACCAACGAACATCCATTTACATCCTCGCACAGGCCTGAGAGTGAAGTATTGTTCCAAGGGAAACACAGGCTTGTTTAAGTGTTTCTTTTTGAATCCAACATTTTACTTTTTCACCAATAAAAGTGTCATTTTTATTTCATTTCATGGCTCAGAAACATACACTTATTTAGTTTTATTACTCTGCTGCAAGTAATTGTTAATTTTCATAGCTGCAAAGTTTAAATCTTGCATGTATTTGCTGGTGTTGCCAACTGAAAAACATGTGAAAGAGCAGCTGGAGCCTCTTTAGGTGAGTGTACCTGTGTGGTGGCCCTGTCCATGGTGCTGATCTCAGCACACACCACTCTCTACCTGCTGTACCTCACAGGTAAGCAGACATTTCTCCACCCACCTTGTCTTCATCTTATCGCCATAATTTTTACCTGATGTATCCCACAACAACATTAGCAACAAGTCAGTAGACTGTACTTTTATTTTTAATCTTAACAGCTTGCTTTGTTGTTGTTAAAATCTGGTCATGTGTTTCACATTTCATGCTTATTAATATACAATGTATAAGTACAAAAGGTTTTTTTGCCTTAATGTAGCCTCTTCAGTGGTGAAGAGTAACTAAGTACATTTACTTAAGTGTTGCATTTAAGTACAACATTGAGGTAGACCCACTTGTAGAGTACTTTGCATAAGTAGTACAATTTATTGCTTTGTTTTGCCTCAAAATTGCCAAAAAATTTAACTTTTACACAATTACTTTAATAATCGCTGTGGTTACTGAACATATTTCAGTTTAAGATTGTTTATATACAACATACGATCAGGTAATCATTTATGCATTAATAAGTACTGCTTACATGATTACTTACAGGGGTCATTGTGAGTAATGAGAACTTTTACTTTTGATATTTCTAGTACAGTTCTAAAACTTGTTCTTTTAATTAAATGCATAGTGTGTAATTTCTACCACTAGAGGTCTCTCTGTAAAAACAATGACAACAAAACACTGGAATTTCAGTGAAACAGCGTGGGATCATGGGATTTGTTTATTTTATTCTTAAACAGCCACTATTGCAGATAAGAATCAGTGTAACTGACTCGGGCAGAAATGTTCACAGACAAAGTAATGTACTAAAGTTTTATTTACATTACATATAATCACATTTACTTTTTTACGTCCTCACTCTCTGACTGGTGTTACTCAGGAAGTTAGTGACAGGCGACGCAATAAAAGATTACGGATTTCTCTGACTTGCAAAACTGTTGGTAACATTTGGGATAGTATATATGTACAGAATTCAACAAAATATATAACAAAGATTGTAGACATGTCATATTGTAAGCTTAAGTTATGTAAGCTTTTTATATCTTTTATTATGATGTTTAAATTGAGCAAATAAAAACAATAAAATCAGCTTGTTTTGAACCTGTGACATTGTGATTGTCTGGTTTCTTAGGTCTCGGATGTGTCAGGTCACAATACCATCCCCTATTTTGAAAAAATAATAATAAAGTTAAAGCCAGTATTGACACCCACTCAACATTAACATTTCTTGGCAGATTGCTGCGTGGAGTTCAGCTCTTTGCTGCTGAAGTGACTCTGAGAAAACACAGCTGCTTCTCGGGAATATGATGTCATCACAAGACAACTCCTCTGGTGTTGATCTTTAATAAAGACAAAACCTTCATCAGTCACTTACAGACTGTCAGGGCCCGACAATTACAAGCACATAAAGAGGAGATAAACAGCGCTGATTGTTTTTCGGTGTGATTTTAGGCACGCTGCTGTCCGCTAGGCCTGTCTGTTCACAGACGAAGAAAGTCTTTGTCTTTATCAATGGGCAGTGAGTGGGTGTTATGATAAAGTCAAGTGTATATTACTGACTCATGCAACTTGACACAACCAGTCATGAGTGACCCCGCAGTGTCATTAACCACCCCTCCCCGAGGTCACATCAAGGCAGACACAACTCAGGCTCTCACTCACTAAGTCCTGAGCCAGAGCCAGATCCACAGAGACCTGTCTATTTTCTCTGCTCGAGCTCTGGAAGGCAGTGTTTCTCTATCAGCCTACTCATATCTATTGAAATAACAAACCACAGTCCTCCACATGTACGAGACTCCCACAATTGACAGTGATATTCATGTTCACTCCATTAAAGTTTAACCGCAATGAGTCGGGTGCCAGCCCGCCAAGATGGATCAAGTGCACGGGATGAGAAAAGACAGGGGTGCGTTCTTCAAAGAGCAGTCCCAGATAGCCTCTAATCAACCCTCGGGACTAACAAGGTCAAACGGCAGAGCTGGATGACAACATTTTTCCTCAGCAGTGGTCTCAAAATGTCCCATTCTGTGGAGAAATCCAGACATCATATCAAGGGATTTGTGATAACAGCAGTCCAGTGGTGGTGAGAGAGGATCTGCGGTGTTGAATTTGGGAGGTGAGGATGAAAACAGTCCTTTATAAGCTGTCTGGACACATAGGAGCCAGGACTCCTGACGTTAGCTGTAAAAGAAAGCCTTTGAAAGCCGAGTGCTTTGATGTAGCATGTTCTAATCGTGGTTCCAGTTGGTATTCCTGCGGCAGAGCACAATTTAACCTTGTCAGAGAAAACTGAGCCGAGCTCACCCGTTCATGGAATTTTATCTCATACGATAAATTGATTTTTCTGAGGAGTGAAATGCCGATGCACGTGGATGAGTGTAATAGATGTTCTGTTAAATCTATTCATGTCGTCGTAATGGCTCTGTGGGATGTCAGACAGCCCTACCGCACAATGACACCTTATTAGCCACTAAGAACCAACAAACCTCCAGTATGTTTTCACAGCTTGGGAGCTCTGGGTAAGATGTGGGGTCCGTGAAAGAAGGGGCATCCCAGCAGTATAATCTCTCTCTCTCTCACGCACACACACACATACACACACACACACACACACACATACACGCACACACACACACACACACACACACACAAAACAAACAGAGGCCTTCCTCCAACTGTTTCAGAGAAAGTGTTTCCCTGGTCTGACTTTACCCGCAAAACAACAAAAACAACAACAAGAGTTTGGCGAATCACTGAGTTCTGCGTTTGACCCACATGACCTCACTTCCTGTCAGTGAAGACTGTAAGATGATCATCAGCTCGTATATTTCATGTCCTCGCCACTGCTAAAACATAAACCTCAAGACTTCTGAGCCATGCCTTCTGCTGCCTATAAAGCTCACTGCCACCCAGCAGACCACACACACACCCACACACACACACCCACGCACACACCTACACACACACACACACCCAGGCTGCTGCAGTACGGAGACCAGTGTACTGACCCATGCAATGAAAATATCTGTTCACAGAGTTACAGTAGCTTTACCATTTTCTGGTCACACTGTAGAAGCTTGACAGGTGTGAGTTTGGAGAGACTGTGTGTGTGTGTGTAGCTCATAAGAAAATGTTATTGTTCGTCTGTGTTACAAAAGTGAGAAATGTCTAGTTTATTGAGCACAACATGCTAGAATTGAGGTAGTCTGATTAATACTTGTTTAATCATGGGTCATCATCACACTAATTCAACATTATGATTGTTTAGTGCTGTTGAATTGTTTTTGGCTTTTCTGGGGGGG
The DNA here is from genome assembly GCA_029814765.1 of Acanthurus leucopareius. Classification (NCBI taxonomy): domain Eukaryota; kingdom Metazoa; phylum Chordata; class Actinopteri; order Acanthuriformes; family Acanthuridae; genus Acanthurus; species Acanthurus leucopareius. The sequence goes on along the minus strand of JAQMCX010000057.1, from coordinate 5,653,449 downwards.
GTGTGCAATATTTTGTCCACCCTATTTATTATTAATGACAGTGGGCTAAACATGGTTCTAATACACATCAGTATACAGGATAGTGGATGAGTATATTTGTGTAATAGAAAAGTCTGCAGACAATAAAAGGACATGCTGGATACTGAATTCAAATAAAAGAAGGCAGAATACACATAGTATTGTCAGTGAACAGTGTAAAAGGGTCATTTCACCCAAATCTATGCAGATAGTTTTGGTTTTATTCAAAGTTTGAGGTATCTTTTGTTGAAGAATCCTGGTGTCAAAACAACAGAAGTTTGTTGTGCTCAAAACAATGAAAAATAACACTAATTAAGCTCAACAGCAGCAGGTCTTTGCAGAAACACAGCCCCAGTCACTAATCCACAGACCTCGCTTTCAACTGTTTTTATTGAAATTTTTTTCCGCTGATGAAATAGTCCCAATGAAATGCACTTTGGAATATAAAACAGGTTACAAATCCTACACAGTTCTTGTGATGTGGACGTAAATCCCTTCAAATAAAAGCTGAAGGTCAGCTCTTCAACCTCAGAGTTACTGCTTTTCAATTCCAGAAGTGAGCCAACACGACAACAACTGTGCCACTTTCATCATACTTTATAACTGCACTGTACAGGAGATAAGCTAGCCTTTTAATTGAATGCGTTAATTATAACATAAAAGCTTAGATATTAAATTTCATCCCTCCAAATAAACCATGCAATAAAACTGGTCACACAAATTACACCAGCACGGGCAAAAACTTGCAAATCTCTCAGAATAAATTATGGCATCTGTGAAATGTTCTTTTCATAAGAGCACACGCACAATAGTGTTTTGCGGGTGCATGCTGGGTAACAATCACAAACTCAGAAATAAATAAATCCATCCTGTTCATTGCTGTCATGTTCACATGAGCCAGTTTGTCTTTCACTGTTTCACAATTTGAGCAAAAAATGTCAAGATGACTTGGCAAAGATCACCTGGCTTTAATGTCATCCCTCATGTTCCCAATGTAAAATAATACTAAAAAAAAAAAAAGCTAACTGTTGAGACTGTAACAGCAGTGTCTCTTTCTTTCTTTAGCCATGGCTCAAAGCCCAGTGAAATAACCCTGATGGAGCATGCTATGTCACACACAGACTCATGTGAGTGACGAGCATAATGTCCAGTGTGGTTCTTCACCCTGACCACAAGTGCTGCGAGGAGTCTCACCACAGTCTCTGTCAGTGAGGCTTCTGCGAAGAGAGGGGGAGGTCAAACAGAGTGCTCCAGCTGCACAGGAGGATGAATAGCGTGCATGAGGATGATGGGCAGAGGTGTGGGAGCTGGTGGCGGGGTGTGCGGACCTGGGGAGCAATCAGGAGAGAGGAGGGTCTCCGGGTCCGCAGCCAAAAACAACAGAGGAGTGTTGAGGATCATGCCGGCTCCTTATCAGACGGCTAGCTAGGAAGCAAGATAGATAGATAGATAGATAGATAGATAGATAGATAGATAGATAGATAGATAGATAGATAGATAGATAGATAG
>JAQMCX010000057.1:5637384-5651822 GCA_029814765.1 Acanthurus leucopareius | reverse complement strand
TAGATAGATAGATAGATAGATAGATAGATAGATAGATAGATAGATAGATAGATAGATAGATAGATAGATAGATGCATACAAGCATAAAAACCTGATAGTTTATGATTGAACTTTTCCATAGCCCCCTCTTTCAGAGTCTATTTATGAAGCTCTCAGGCCCACAAGCACACAGCATAATAAATTCAAAGACAACCTTTGCAGGCAGTCAATTCTAAATTATGTGAGGTAGTAACGACACTAACTCTCCTCTGAACTGCAGCTGTGTTCCCATCTCCCCCAGATTTCTGCTCACCTCTGCTCCTCCCTGAGTGTCAGTTAGAGGCGACCTCCTCCTCCTCCACCTCCTCCCCCTCCTCCTCCTTCAGTCGGACCAATCTGTCAGGACACAATAGGCTACCTCTCCGGCTATGTTGTTTTTGGAATGGGAGCTCTTCAGCCCCGCTTGTTCTCCCTCTTGGTTGACAGAAATTAGTCAAGAAGACACTTGGAGGGATTTATCTACCCGCTCTCGATTTACTGTATATTTTAAATTTTTTTTTTCTCTTCATCTCTCAAAGTTTTGTTTACTTTTACTCATCAGTGTGGAAGTTGTGTGATTGTGCCCCCCCCCCCAGCTGGGTTTCTCTCTCTTAGCTTGACCACCATTCCTCATGGTTAATTGAGTGCTTCCCTCACCAGAATCACAAGCATTGGGTAACTTCTCTATCAGGATGGTCTGCGGAGCCGTCATGACAGAGTGAAAGTGGCTTGTCTGAACTTTATTTACATACTGACGACTCAAATCTGTTAAAGACATTACTTGGTGCTGTGAAGTGCAGACTCCTGCAGCTTATGGCCGTTCTCACCGTCTGCTGCAGGACATTCTTTAAGTAATGGTAGGTAACAGGAATGTGGCTGTTTCACAAAAATAAGCAGTGCTTGTGGTCTGTCAGATACAGTTTTAAGGTATTTACAACTTACATGAGTATTCCAATTTCATGCTACTTTATATCTAACAAGAATTGATGCTTTTTACTTTACTATATTTATTTGACAGCTGTAGTCCCCAGGTACTTTTAAAATTAAGATTTGACATAAAAATGTGCAAAAACAGAGTACATTTCATTGTTAAGGATGGATTCAGTGTTTCCAAGCCTTTTTGGCTTGTGACCTCTTATAAAAAACCTGCGTTTGGCTGGTGGCCCTTGTCATGTTTGAGTCATGCCTGTGTCTTTTCAGTGGAAATAATGGAACTTGTTACTCACATGTGAAACACTTTACACTGCAATATGAAAGGTACAGATAAAGTTTTATTGATTTATTAATATGTTGTTTGCATTTTCCGGGCAATAATTCATACAAAAGCTTATCACTTATATTGATGAAGCATTCATAGCAAAAAATATTTCAGTTTTGAGGATGATTTAGTCAATTAATGCAGCACATGTTGTGAGGCTGATGCACGTTTTAAGAAGAAAACAATTATCAAAGGCCCAGTAACAAAGTGCTCGTTTTTAAAATGTTGTGCTAAAATCCTTAACATTCCCTTGTCTCATTCCCAGCCCTCCTCCATCTGGTTTTTAGATTATTGACGAACTGGGAGTGTCACGGTTGGTACATCAGACCTGTCAGCAGACATGCTCTTTGCACCTCCCCCACACCATCATGGCACACCTGACAAAACTTCTTACTGCCAGATAGGATGTGATCACATCAACAAAAATAAACCCGTCCACTAAGAGGGGAAACTGGAGAAAGACTTTGCCATCGTTCCGCTGACAGCAAAGTAATCTCAGCACATCAGGGACTTTGTTGTGGTCTGAGGTGCAGATGCTTCCCCGGATGTTTATCAAGTATATTGGAGCTTATTTGTATCTTCTAGCTTTCTCCAAATCTTTATCACAGTGTTCTGCCATGACGAAACTGTGAGGTTGGTTGGTGGAAAAAGTGAGAGTTCGCGCAAAGTGAGGTGTCCAAGGATGTGGATGGCGATTACTCACAAAGCTGCTCCGAACGCTGCCAAACACTCTAGGTTGTTTTTTTTTCTTTCTTTTTTTCCAAGTGAGTCATTTGGTAACAGAGCTTCCTCCTTCCCAGCGGTGGTCATGGGGAGAGGCTCCAAGAAGGCTGTTAGTCAGCAGAAAGGCATTGAACTCTGGGCAACAATCGACACCTTGTAACACACACCACAAACATTTTCAGCCAAAACTGGAAGCATAAAAAGCATTGCAGGTTTACAGAACTGATTACTGATGTATTTCAGGCATATAATGCATTAGTATGAGCCATAAAAGAAATTTATATTTCCCATTTTAAAAAGCTGTCACAGTGAAGAAAGGCAACTGATTTCTTGGAGCTGATGAACCTAAATCAATTCACTGCATTCTGCTCTTCTACCTGGGGTTTTCTCTGGGCGATCTCTTGTGTGAGGTTCTCTTTTCTTTATGTGTGTGGACTCCAACTGCACTGCAGGTTGCTGCGGCCTCAGCATTTAATCCTTTACTCAGTGACTAAAACATCAGTGATAAATGATGTGCAGCCATAGAAACTGAAAGTCCTTTTTTTTTTTTACTGGACTTTTTCTAATTGCTGCACTTTCTCTGCTTTCACATCATCTATTACCAAATTATTACACTGCAACTAAAAAAGGGAGGAGGGCACAGGGAAGGGTGGTGGTCTCAGGGACACCACCAGCACTTTTGCAGCATGCATAAATCACAGGGCTAATAAATTGAAAGCTAAATGACTTCTTGCCCTCTACATATATCATGGAGGCAAACCAAATGAAGCCTTATATACCCCAGAGGACAGAGGAATGCTTCTGTTCATAACAGTGATTTGTGGATGGCTCTTTCGGCTGTTGGCTTCAGAAATCAAAGTCAAAGTGTTTGGACTCTAGGATGCTTACTTTTAGCAGCAGGGTTATGTATATTCATTGTTCATATCAGAAATTAGTTAAAATACTCAAAAACAATTCAAGTTTTTATCTTTGTTTATCCTTCTCCTTTGAATTTATTTCATTTATTGTTTTTCTCATAGGGACAGAGCATTTTAATGAACGTCAGTAATAAAAGTTCTGGTTTGCCTTCAGCCATTGTTTGATTTTAGTCTTAAAAGTGGGACATGCAGGCCAGGGGTTTCCAAACTTTTCCATGCCAAAGCCCCTTTTAATAACATTAGCTTGTAGCCAGGTTCTTACTTTTACAAGATGTAAAAATCCATTGACAATTCTATTGCATATGTTAGCAAAAACAGCTTGTGGTGGTAAATCCACATTTTATGTATGCGTGCCTCATACTTTTGAGTTTTTATTTGAGTTCTTAGGATTTTTTGGTGCTGAGCTTTTGTCAGCTGGGCTGTTGGATCATTGATCAGGTCCTTTCCTCCTCAAAAACACGTCAGCTTTGGTGAATTTGCACTGGATAGCTATGGTGCAAACAAGTAAGTTAGTGAAACGCCAGATCAGAGCAGCTTAGTGGCAGCTGCATACTGTTCCAGGTCAAAACTGGCAGTTTATGACACAATGAATGATGTTTTGACCAAACATCATGTGTTCATCAAAAAGACGTTGATATACCATCATTTGTTATTTATTATTATTGTTATTGTTATTATTATGACTCTATTATAAGTTTATTTACTTTTAGCGTTTTCCTTGACCTACAATCCAAATTGAATTTTGAAAATTATTGATGTAGGGCATTCACTGCAAGTGAAGGGCTATTCTAATCTTAAATATCTACTAAATTCTCAAACAACTGTACAAAAAATAATCATTTTTAATTATTAATGTGTATCAGTACTGTATTTACTTTATTTTTATTCACACATCATGACTTTTACATTCATGCATTTATTCTATAGGCTGGTTTTCAATAACACATTAGAGTCAACGCAAATGAGGACCTTTACACAAACACTAACTTCCTCCCCCAACATCAGTACAATGGCGCCACCCACTGGATTGACAATGTCAGGCTCTGTGACATTTAAAGGTGTTGAGATTCAACATGTATTTACATAGCAGCATTAACAATGAATTTAAGGTCAATAACTGTAAAAGCAGCTGAAATGAAAACTCAATGCTAAGACAAGCTTAGAGTTTTTAGTGTAGTTGTTCATTGCAGTGAACCAAAATCACTCAAGTTCTTGTCTGTTGTGTAAGTGGAAAAACATTAAACCATATTAGGAGGACACTTAGCATGAAACGCGTCAGCATGATATGAAGAATTGTCAACATCTTCTCCATTGGTGCATCATCCAAATTTCTATCAAGAAAAAAATGCTCTATTGGTCTTTGTTTTTCTTGGAAGTTAGCTGGGATAAGAGCCAGATGAAACAGCAATTTCAGCATTTCTGTCTCCTCTTAAAGAAAATAAAATCCTGCCAACTTCTCCTTAATCCCACCCAGATCACCAGAGCACATTGAGCTGAGGTGGGCTTTGTTTGTGAGGTCTCACCTTGTCCGTTGCCCAGATGAAGGATTGCGTCTGTCTGGGACGCTTCTTGAAATGCAATCATTGGTGAGTATTTGCCTTAAATGAAGAAGCCAAGAAACCAGGAAATACACACAAAGTATGTCGAACAAACATAACGTGCATAGCAGAACAAACCTCAGCATCTTGGGTGTGTGCCTAGCAGTCAACGGATACACTCAAGAGGGGAGTGTGAGAACATTTTTAGTGTCACATTTTGTTCTACAGATAATCCACAGGAGACAGGAGACACTTAAGCGTTTATTTTTCTTAATACAGTTAAATATTCATATGCTGAAAAGCAGAACTTAGTGTTGGCTCAGGTTTAGCAGGAGTGTCAGACACGAACCACTTCATTACCAGTGTCTCACGCTGGCACGGAGCTCTGTGAAATCTGAAGGCACATGTATGACTGTGATATCTGAATAATCTTTTTTGATTCACTGAGAACATTCTGTCCAAAGGTCAGAGAGGAGAGACACTTCAGTCAGCCCTTTGCTTGAACTAAAATTGTTCTTTTGTGAGCAAAAGCAGTAAAAATAAGACAGACAGTGGTCTGCTGAGAGGTGGACAAGAGGGAAAAACAAAGATGAGTCAAACTTCAGCCTACTCTCAAAAAGTGGATGAGTTAATGTGGTATGTCAACAAAGTCAGTTGCCTAACTCTTGTGGTGGCTCTGTTGTGGTATATTCATTTTCATTGGTGTATATTTTCTGGTCCATAAATGTAAAAAAAAAAAAAAAGAAAGTCAAAGCAAGCAAAAATAGTTGTCTCCTAATGGGAATTGAGTCACTCAGAATAACAATAGTGAACAAAAGCTTGTTTGATGGTTAAATGTCTAATTTCAAAAACAACTGAGGACTTTGTTGTTGCAGGCTAAATGGATGACAGTAACTGTGGTTAGTTTTAAAATAACTTAGTTCACAAACCATCTCTTCTATTTGGAGGCCCAATGTTACACTGTAAAATAATGGGCGACAAGGTTACTTCACCCCTTCAACTCCTCTGAGTTGATCATTTTAACATGCAGATGTTCAACGGCCAAGACATACAACATTCAAACTGAGCTCGATGCCGCGAGATCATCCAGATACGGTGAGACCTAAAAAAAACCTGTGCAGTTTATGTCTACAACCTCAAACCAGCTTTGCAAACTTAATTTCTTTTCACATTTTAACACCTAAAATGATCTCTCAAAAAACTGTAGTATTGTCAGTAATACCATGTAGAAACATATGTTTGCTGTTGACCTCAGTGATCCACTCAAGCTGCAGAATATTATTGAATGACTGCAGTTCAAAATATTTACATAACCAATTCTTAAATGATCATGATAATTTTTCCCAGTAAATAAATCTTGAGCGTTGGTTCCTACATATATTTTGTTCATGTTTAACTAAATTTAAGTTTCTGTTTCACTTGTTGACAAATGAGCAGATCAGTACCTCCAGTACTGAGACTATGTGACTGCACCTTTATGGAAATGCCACAGCTTATGCAAAATAATATTTCTTTCACACTAAAATCAAATTCAAGAATTCATTTTGCATTACCATGTACTCTGCTCAAAATGTCAACGCTTTACATAAATAATGAGACAACATTCTTTTTTTTTTTGGTATTTTACAGCAATGTAAAGCCTCAGACAGGCTGCTACATTCATTATAATTAACTGTTATCTGCACCGTCACACTGCTGCTATAAAAGGCTCCCGAAACAAAAGCGGTCACATTTCATTAGTCACAAGGTTTAACGCCTCACTGCATCCGAAGAATGGCGGCCTAAAGAGGCTGTGTCCATTTTTAAAGAGTCATTTTTAAATTTGTTTGCCTCATTTCCCTGTAACACTGTCAGAGCTTCATCCTGCATCTGTCCTGACAGCAAAATTACATTCCTCACAATAAATAGAGCAGTTGTAGACACAATATGACAATATACTTACAAACTGATTTGAAGCATTTGTACATTTATTATCTAGGTTCTCTGTTGCTCATTTGAAACTGGTTCAATAAATCCATGATGAGTCATGTTTGGGCCGGAGCTTCAGGTAGATAACATCTCAGAGAATGCTTCCTCTGAACTGACCCTCATTCATGTTTGACTCTCACTGAGACAATGAACCTTTGTCCTCACTCTGTTCCCTAACAAATGATGCATTGAGAGCAGCTCCCAGACCAGCGTTTAGACACACTGTACTTTCACTAAAAAAAGCCTAAAACATAGGTATGTCAATTTGTTTTAAAGGTCAGTTAAATAAGGTAGTTTGAATGATTTTCACACCTTGTATCAGTATCCCTGCAGCTACTGTACAATTCCTTTATGTTTCAGGAGAAAATCTGTTTTTCCAATGATCAAACTTAACATTAAATTATGAGGTAGGCTTCTCTGATTTGTCTTTTCTTGCTGCCAAAGAAGTGACATAATTCTGGCTGGCCAGGAGGTAAAGGAAATATTAAGGGATAATAAAAGCAAGAAGGATATATTCACTCTGTCTAATAGATGTTTATACAAACTTTGTTTTCTAAATGAGAAAATCTCAGGAGTGATGTGCAAATAATTTCTTGTTTGATGACTCACTAAATATCAAATCCGGTTTGTTATATAACTAATTTTATCCTTGATAGTTCCTTCATGCACAATTATCTCACACTGTTTATCATTAGCTCTTACAAAAAGAACCTCTTAAGTACAACTTTATACAATCAGTCTTGGCTTGATGGATTGAATCAGTTCCCTCTGTTGCCTGATACCATTTTCCTTATTTGATTTACCTTTTGTGAGGTGCATTCAGTGAGCCAAAGCAAAGTCGGTTCAGCCGTCTGTACTCTCTGTTTGATGGAGAGCCAAACACACAAAGCTCTCAGCTGAAACTAGCTTAAACAAACAGTGAAGGGGAAGGCAAACAGTCAGAGAAAATCAGTAGAAAACACTTCAGGGAAAAGTCTTTTTTTTTTTTGGTGTGTCTACCTAGAATTCTTTGAGATGTTGTGAAGTTTTAAAATATGATTTAAATAACAAGCATGGCTTTTTTTGTTGCTGCCTTTCTTTTACCAAGAAATGTACTTGTAAGCATATAGGTTCCTGCAGTTACTATTTATTTCCACATCTCTACTTAAGTACCAAAGACATCAATCATGCAGCATTTCAATTCAGTTCAGACTGAAGGTGCAGTGTCCTGTATTCAGCACCACTCTAAACAATGAGGTTTCCATTTGGCAAAATAACATGATCATACAAACGGCAACACAAGTATTACATAACCGTCACATTCTTTATGAAACTATTAGCTTTTTACTCATCTAAAACATTACATTAAAAAAAATAGCACTAATATTCGGGGTAACCACACTTGCGTTAAGTAGTAGCATCTTTTTGCTGTGTTTTCTGGCACTGGGTAACTTTGACTTTGGTAGAAAATTCTCATTTCAGCATTCAAACTTCCACACAGATACAAGCACTGTCAGTCCTGCAACAGTGTTCACATTTATTGGTTTTCTTACTGTCCATTCGACTACTTAGTATATTACAGAAAACTAGTGTATAAAGTCCAGCTCATATGAGCATCTGCAGGATCCACAAATGTGATGTAAATTCTAGTAAAAATGAACTGAATACAGTCAGTGATGCAAATCATGTAAAAAATTTAACTAGAAACTAAGACAATAATTTAGAAACTCGCTTGTTAGATAATGCAGATTTGCAGAAACAGTAAATGTATTTAGTGTTAAACTTATAAGCGAAAGGAATAAAATATTGAAACATATGTTGCTACAACAGCTGAGATCTGAGAGCTGAACGACTGACCACGTAACGTTCAGCTTCAAATGATCTACCAAAACAAAACTGAAGAGAAAAGTGACACACTAAACTTTCTTCTGTATGCAAGATGAAGTGACTTTCCTTCACAGCTCACTTATTGTAAGAACATATTTCACACTCACAAAGTGAGATCTAAGCATATAGTGCAAGTACCTGACTGAGTTACAATAAAGCTTCCTCTAATGTATGAATTTGAATTTTAAAAAAACTATAAAAAAGAGCCAAGTAACATCAAAAACAACATTGAAACTTTGCTGCTGTAACAAAACCTCGCTGTCTCTGTTTGTGCCAAGTGCGTGGAGGTCATCACTAGAGTGCGTTTGCATAAAGTTTAGGAATTTGGGTACGCAGAGGCTTGAAAGATATCAAGACAGTTCACTGTGATGAGCGCACCGGTCAGCTGCCTCCACTGTCTGGTGGCAGGGTTTTTCATTTTGTCCAGGACCAGGTGCAGATCCTGGATCATGTCCCTGTAGCTGTCTCCGTAACGCAGACTCCAGGAGTACAGGAAGTCATAGGCAGGTTTCCACATTGACTGAAAACACACAGGAAACGCAGAATGTGTAAATTAAAATGTGTATCATATTTCATGGCATATCAGAAATTTTATCCACTATACACCCTTAAATATACCCTGTTTAACTGACCTGGGGACCAACTTCTCCACTCTTCCCTCGGTGTGGTGCCTCATAGGCAGCTATTTGAGCGCTTGACAGTTTTCCCATCTTCTCTGCGAGCTCCCGCCATCGAACTCCCAGCTCCACAGCAGTGGACAGAATGACTGTGTTCTGTATCAGCTGGGCCACAAGACCCACAGAGTCCATCTTCAACAGACCCTGATGGTGATAAACACAGATCGTAAAGATCACAAATCTTGGACAGAACAAGTAATAAGGAACATACAGGCTTTGAAATGATACACACTTGTTTAGTGAATGAAATATTAGTGTAAGATTTTGACACTAGAATCTGAGGTTTTGTGCCCATTAGTCTATATAATATATGGAGCACTGCAGTGAAAGGAAATGCCATCCTTAAGGATAGCTGACCAGCCAGCTGAGCAGATGTTTGCAAAATTGTTTGCTCTCAGATGTTTGAAGCCCAGCAAATGCAAGCTAGCATGCTACCAATGTCAGCTGAATATGCCACCATTTCTGTGAGCCATTTGGTTTTATGCTACAGTGCATGAAGTCTGTCTTAAATTCAATGTAATAAATTAACATTTTTTAAAAATGTACTCCGGGCAAATTCATTGCAGAGCACTGAGGTTCCTAAAGGAATGAATGGTCTTCTGGTTGTCTCACATTTGTTCACAAAACTATTAGGGATGGGTATCGTTAGGATTTTTATGAATCCGATTCCGATTCTGGTTCTGCTTATCGATTCCGGTTCCTAACGATTCCTTATTTTGATTCCAAAATTGTAAAAAAAATAGAGGGTCAATTGTTTATTTAACAAAAAAACTTTATTCCTTTACCTTTTAAGAAAATGGTTGCACGTCTTGCAGCTAATTAGCTTATGACATATGTTGCACTTTCCTTTCTCATCTCTTTGTCTTTCAAAATGAAGCGTTTTCTACGGAAGCCCTATGCGGACATGGTTTAATTTTTTTTTTTACAAGCCGTTTTCTCAAGGTAATGAGATATTATCTCGAGATATTATCTCCTTATTTCGAGAAGAAGGCTTGTAAAAAAAAAAAAAATTAAACAATGTCCGCTTAAGGCTTCCGTAGTTTTCCATGGTCCATCATGCAGAGTTAGCCCAGTTAGCCACAGCTTTTTCCTCTTGTTTCTCCGGTGTTTTTTTCGGTACCCGCCGTTCTCCGTTTTTGATTCGGTTCCTACTTGGAACCGAATTTCGGTACCCAACCCTCGCTCTCAGTTTCTTATCATACTTCATATTTACCCTAAAAACACTCCTGTAGGCGTCAGTGAACGCCTCAGCTGCTTTCCTCTGTGTTTCCATGTTTTTCATGAAGAATAAACCACAGAGACGCTCGTTCATTAAAGATGGACAGCAGCGCTTCAGGTCAACACACTGGACAACATCTGGACGTCTGGTTTCAGAGTTTCTGCTGTGCAACAAATCAGCAACAAAATCTCTGATTGTGATTTGTTGATTTTATTCCAGGATGTTATTTTTGATGCTTTTTACTCAGAGATCAGTTACTTTCTATGGATGCAGCTAATTGTTAATATTACTGTCAATTTATCTGAAGTGTTTTTAAATTTATTCATTCTGCAGCTCGCAGTTGTTGCTGAATTTTAGGCATCAATGATGAAATTTCACAATCATTAATATGTATTTAATAAAGACTCTGACGGATTTGGGTTTTTTTTTTAGCTCATCTGGATCAGAGAAGGTTGAGCAAGTTTTTCCTTCATTGTTAGAAAGAGATATATTTCTAACAATGATATATATATGTTAAAGAGATATAATAAGATATAAATGGAGTGAGTACAGATTACAAAAGTAACTAATAAACACTGCTCATCAGCTCTACATTTAGATTTAAGCAAATTCACTTTACAGTTAAACATCAGCTGTCAACCTTAAAAAACACTGATCCTTCTTTTATTTCATTCCTGAGCCAATAAAATGTTAAAAGGTAAAAAAAAGTGCTTGTTTAGTGCAAAAATCACCATAATACTGAATTTACAGTTACATTTGAAATACTACAGGACATCTGTGTTTGATTAAATGCATTTCTGATTATTTTTCTGCTGATTTACTTATAAAATTAATCAGCTAATGGTTTCAGCAGGAATAAATTTCCGCTCTCTGTCGTCGCAACATTTTAAAACTGAGCTCCTTTTTTTTAACAACAGAGGTTATAAAGAGGTTAAAGGCTGACAGTGATGCCAAAATAGTAAACACACACTAACGTCTCCACGGGGGAAGGAAAGACGGGTGGAAGATGAAGGGATGAGTTGAACAGAGAGATGAAAGGATGAAACAATGAGACGTGAAGGGAAGTGTGAGGTCTCAGGTCTGCTTTACTATCATTTCACAGCCTAAACGTGCAAAGGTCAGCTGTTATTAATGGCAGGCCCTGAGGAGAGCGTGTGTGTGTGTGTGTGTGTGTGTGTGTGTGTGTGTGTGTGTGTATGCAAATGTGCAGCAGACAGACAGACAGTGAGTGTGTGTGAGTGTGTGTGTGTGTGTGAGTGTGAAGGCTTGCATGTCACACCTTTCTGCTCTAAATGCCATGTAGCCTGCCATTAGTGTCGTTGCTGTAGCGCCCCCCGGGGGGCCAGGGGCTCAGGGTTCGTCTGGATATTTGACCTGACGCTCCGTCGCTCCGCCTGCCGCCTCCGTCCGACAACGACGAGCCGTTTCATTCGTCTGCCTGAGCTCAGATCTGATCAGGAGGAACGTTTGGTTCCTCCTGAAGCTCTGCATCGTCTGCTCTTTGGCATGAATTATTAAAAACACAGCTGTGGATGCCGTGTGATCACAGTTTCTAACAATAACCCATAAAAAACTACAAAAACAAGCTAAATCAGATGTTCTGGGTCACTGTCACAATTATCCTCAATACGGCAGTTAGATAAAAGTTTTTTATGCTATTTTTTCATTTTTCTGAGAACTGATTACATGTATTTTGAGTGATTGTTTTCTCTGGTCACCAAGCAGACAAAGAATTAAATACAGTGGTGGAAATGATTTGAAATAAAAGTCAACACTGGCACAAACTGTTAGCACTGCCCTCTAGTGACGAGACTTGGTTTCGCTTCTGTCTTCCTACACAGAATTTCAGGCAACAAATTTATTTTACTGCTGCTTAAACAGAAATCAGCAGAGATAACGGAGGTGTGTTTAGTTACAGGTGATGCTAAATGAACGTTTCCTGCTTTTATTGGGAAGTTACAGGAAATGCAGCGCTTCTACACATCAACATATGGACATGTTGAGCTCTGTTCTGTCAGCAGATGAGTGAATGAACGGAGAGCAACAGGCCCGATGAGCTGTTAGATGAGTAAAGACGGGCTTCAGGAGGTCGTTCCTGCAAACACACCGACACACCTACAACATGTCACCAAGGTAAACAACTCAGTTTTCCATTCGCAGCACGATGACGCAGATTAAATGGTCACAACTCTGCAGCAGTATTCCCAACCTTACTGCTCGGATCAGAGCAGAATACTCAAAATATCCGAAGCTTAAACCAAACAGCACTGAGTCAAGTCAAAGGACAGGTTATAACACAGTTTACACCTGTTAATGATGCTGATTGGCTGGATTGGACGTCAAAGAATCCGTCTGTCTGTGAAACATTTAGGAAAATCTCCCTCTGAATGAAAACGAGAGGAAATCTGAAGGAGAACAAAGTGTCATCGGCGACAGCAGGTCGCACAAACTTAAAAAAGCGCCGAAATGTCACCTCGTTCTGGTCGTTTGCTTCTTCTAAAAGGACAACAAATGCTGCGTATATGCAGAACAAATGCATTGTGGATGCATGCAGAGCGGCCGCTCTGCTCGACCCGGTGTATTTTTGGCTGCGGCCGTGTCCCAGTTGTGTGCGGCTCCTCGGCGTTGGGGAGGCAGGTGAAGGGTTTCTGGTGACAAAACGCCTGGTGTGTAGCCTATTTTCCGGGTTTTGACCTTCCCTGAAAACACCGCTGTGAGGGGAACGAAGATGAATTGGAGCGTCGAGGCAAGAGAGAAGACTAACCGACGGATATTAAGTGTTTATCTCATTTTCTCTTTCTATTTGCCTCTTTCTCTGTCGTTTCATTTTTCCCCCCATCCGTCTCTTCCTCTCTGTCTGTGGATCGCAGTAATGGAGTGCTGGAGGTCAACTCAAGGTTCAAAATGAGGCTTTTGGACAAACAACAGTGCAGATTGTCTGTTGTTTAACCTGCACGACACACACACACACACACACACACACACACACACACACACCACCAGACAGAATAGAGGAGAATGGATTACAGTCAATGCAAAGGCAGAGGAAGATTCAATCTTCAGCTCCTCAGACATGATGGTGTTTGTTTTTTCAGGTCATCAGGGGTTACAGATCTCCTCTTTCTCCTCCAAAAAAAAAAACACAACTTGTTCTCTTCTCCTCACTCTCGAGCGTTTTCCCGCTCTCTTGTAATTTCCATCACCTCCTCGGCGTCCTCCTCCTTCGCTGTCTTGTTCCTCGGGGTCGCGTTGGGGTCAGATCACAGGAAGCTGAGGCAGGATGACATTTTGTTGCTGCAGCTTGAAAGTGTTGATGTGAATTAATCTGAAGCACTTCGTTCCAGCTGTTTATGTGGACGAACCAACTCTAACTTCATAACCACGTGACAATAATGGATGGAAATGCAGTTCATGTGCATTTTATTGGCATGTTTTCTCAAAAATTATGCTGGAATTTGCACTAAACTCAGATAGAAACCAAAACACAGTGTGTTTTGATGCAGATCCAATTGCAGATTATGAATTTTTTTAATTTTCCATCAATAAAATTTGTAGTTTTTCTTGATTTGATTTGATTTCGGTTTGATTAAAGGGAAAATAAACTGTTTGGTCATTTTTGACAATTTATGTGGCTCCTTTTAAATATTTTTCTATACTACAATAAACACACACACACACTCCGTCGACACACTTCACTATATGGAGACGCAGCAGGTTTGTACCATTTTATACTCGTCTATATACAGTATTTATAATTTACTAGTTACTGTGTTCTTGTTTCCACGGGACAGAAAATCATTTCAGAGGGCATGAGAGAGACAGAGGGAAAGGTGAGCTTGTCAGTGACACACACACACACACACACACACACGCAGTGATGGGACAGATAATACCAGATGAAGATTGAAATGGGAGGAAGAATCAATATTTCCATTCAAACGTCTGTTTCATTCTCTTCAGATTAGAGGAGACGGTTTCTCTCTGTTCTGTCACCAACTGACCACTGGACACAGCAGTGTCACTGTGTGTGTGTGTGTGTGTGTGAGTGTGTGTGTGTGTGTTCACCTCTGTCTGTCTGTGTAAGAACTCAGTGTCCTCACAGATGGAAAAAGATGAAGATATGCAACACATGAGGCCAGTGAGGAGCCTCCATAGGTAACATAAATGTGTGTATGTATGTATGTGTGTGTGTGTGTGTGTGTGTGTGTGTGTGTGTGTGTGTGTGTGTGTGTGTGGGTGTGTGTGTGTGTGTGT
>JAQMCX010000057.1:5619061-5637284 GCA_029814765.1 Acanthurus leucopareius | reverse complement strand
CTAATTAGCTTATGACATATGTTGCACTTTCCTTTTTCATCTCTTTGTCTTTCAAAATGAAGCCACACTTTAGAGCGGAAGTCCTATGCGGACAGTCATGAGGATGGTTAAAATTCGAAACCCAACCCTAAAAACTATGTGGAAAAGAGGCATAATAAACACATATTTTACATTAAAAAGCCATTCTAAATATAGTAAAAAAGCCATTCTAAATATAGTAAAAAAACTGAGTAATTCATGGCCATGGACACAAATCCTTTTCATCGGGCATTATTTATTACACTACATAGCAAACCACTGGACATATAGGAACTGCTGGTGGGATGAGGATAATTTGGATTAAAAAATGTGGTAAAAATAAGTAGAATAAACAAGAGTTTGCTGGTGCATCATGTTAACCTTTATTTCACTAAAATCTCACTTGGATTTGCAAAATCCAACTCTTCTTGTGTATTTCGTTGGACTGTAAAGGCTGATTTTTTTTGGCATTTAAAGGGGGGCTTGCTGGAAAAGGCCAAGGAACCCCTGCGGAGAGGCAGGCTGTGCACTTACCACCATGAGCTCGTGCAGAAACTTTTTCCTGGTCCTCTCAGCGTGGCAGTCTTCTTTCAGCTTTTCTAGTATGCAGGCCACTTTATCAGCCTCAGTTTCAGCGTACCTCCGCGTGATGGAGTCCAGTGACAGGTTCCTGTACCCTAAAGCTTCAGCAAAACTTCTCCAGCTGGAAATATGCTCAGTGACCAGCGTCTGGATGGCAGAGTACATGTAAGTGAGCTTCCTGAAGGGCAGCGTCATGTTGTCCAGAAGGACCGCTGTGGTGATCTCAATGCCAGTGAAGTCGATGACTTGGTCTCTGGTTATTAGCTTGATGTTTCTGCAGTGAACCAAACCAGTCCTGCCTCGGAGGAATCCAATATACCACTCCTTTACTTTGGAGTTACCCACCGACCTTACAGTCTCTCTGGATAGGAGAGCCACGGTCTCTCCTTTGAAATACTCCAGAAGGTAATCTACACGGGGCTGACGGAGAACAGACTTCAGAGCCACACCATACCACTGCAGGTTCACAAGTCTGTCAGTGAATTTGGGAAAGTCTGGGATACTTTCCTCAGGAATAGGTGGAGTTTTTGTCATTTCAATCCTCTTTTCTATTTGCCGTGATACTCGTTTTTCTGATCTGATGGGTGCTGCGGGAGGGGAAGGCACCTGGAAATGTGCAACAGTTCCAGCATTTGATTCTTTTACTTGTAGATCTAATTTAAAGGGAGTTATTTCTGAATTACTAGCACAAGATAAAGCAACTGGCAGATGCAAAACTGTCCCTATTTTGAGCTGGCTTTGTCTCACTTCTTTCAGTTTGTCCTCAGGCTTGATTTTGAACATAGAGTCTGTGAGGCTGATTCCAATGTGCAGGTCGTTCACTTTGTCTGGTTTAAACCCCTGTTTCCCCCAAAGCTGCAGCACAAGGGGAGGCGGGTTTCTGTTTCCTCTGCAGGTAACTGAAAAAGGAAGCTTCTGTGGAACATCCTCATGACAGCAAACTACTATTACAAGCTTGAATAATGGATGGATGTACCTGGGACCATAAACTGCTACTGTGATTTGGCGGTCAAGGTAATCCCACACTGACGTAGCAGGAGGCTGAATTACTGAAGCCTCTGCGACTGCAATCATATAAAAATGCGTCTTCAGGTCCTGGAGCTTAATCTGCATCACGTTCTTGTAAATGTAACAGTTGTTCACTTTCAGATAAGGTCCCTCTCTTTTGTTGGACACCAGCCCAAACACAGTAGTCATCACCTGACTTAATGAGTCTTTCTTCACATCTCCAGACAGTTTAATTTCCAGAATGATGCTCTCTTTTGTGTTGATGTTACTGAGGACCACCTCCAGAAGTGGGCTCATGGTTGTCATGTAGTTGTTATTGAGTCCAGGAGGAGGGTCTAGCATTGCTTTCAGAGTAACTTCCTGGACTTCTCCAGGAGGAACGTGGCCCTCTGGTATATGGATGCTAATTTCGGAGTCTGGTAGCATTACTGAACCTCCACTGTGGTCGATCTTGCGGATAACCTGGAAGTCAGTGGCCTGGGTCTGAGCCCACCCTGGACTCTGGCTCATGAGATTTAAGTCCAGACAGGAACGGGTTAGCTGCCTGTGGCTCAGCCAGGCCATCTTATAGGCCTCTCTGTCATTCTTTAGCCACTCAAAATCCGGGTTCAGCACCGCTCCTGGCGGCCTGAAGCTGTCCTCCTGTTTCGGCACTTTTCTCTCCAGATCATCCAGAATGTCTGAGGCACTCCTCCATCTCCCAGATCTGTTGATCGCTTTGCGTTTGTTCTCCAAAAATTTCCCTACATTTCCTTCATCGGAGGATGTGCTGATGGTGTCCTGGTTGTTTGTGTCCAAATGCTTTTCATTTTCTTTTACGACGTCTGAGCTGTTGGAGATGTGTTTGTCTGTGCTGTTGTGTACGATGTCAGCCAAGAACGGATTTGACCCAGACAGTTTGTTCCAAAAAGGATTTTTCAACTGAGATGAAAGTGCAGCTTCTGGCTGACCATTTAGGTTGTTGCTGCTTGAAACATCGTCGCCCAGATCAATCAGTGTCCCCTCTGATTTACTCCGCATGAGACTCCCGACACGACGGAAGGACTTTGCTTTGCCAGCTGCCATATTTTCATCTGTAAAACACAAAAATAATATTGTTCAATAGTCCTTTCACCTAAAGCTTTCACTTGTTCAATAAACATTACCTTATACTGTACTTAATATTATCTCTTTAAGAGTGTAACAAGAGGTCCTAGTACAAAGCAGAAATAAAAAATAACTGTTCAATATACTGAATTAGTACTCTATTCCACATACATTACTACATTACTATTACTAAAAACCTTGTTGTTTGGACAAAACAAACAATTTGATTATGTTATCTTCGGTTTTGAGGGATGATAGAGAGGCATTTTTCATTTCTTTTGTGTGGGTTTTCATCTTACTAAAGTGAGAAAGTAATAAGCAGATAGATTGATTAAGTAAAAGTGATTGTGACTCACAGCTCTAAACTAATCAGCAAACAGGCGCATATTTAGTAATGATGTGACACATCCCAACAACCAATGAACATTTGGTGTGGCAACAGTAACTAGGAATAATACCATGATATTTATCCAATAAAATATTAATAATGTGCTAATATTACACAATCTCCTGCCCTGCCTCCCAACACTTGTATTTTGATTAAAATACATTTGCTAAAAAAAGAGATAAATAAGCAATAAAGATTGATTTGATTGCTGACATTATTGCTTTTATAAATATAAATACCTCTACACTGCAATAACAATATTGAGAATTTATTAGGTCAGGATAATCTCGTTGTGCAAGTCTGCTGTAGTGACAGCCCTGACATATGAGTAACGTTTTGTTCTGTCTCAGCCGTGCTTCCTGCAGCTCTGTGATCCTCTGGCTTTCTGCAGAGCTTCTTGTTTGTTACAGAAACAGTTTCAAAACATGAAATAAAGCCTGAACTCCTCAGTCTGTCACTTGTTTGCGTAAAAGGACACTACCCATTCATGACTTGTCACAGTGAGTCAGTCATTAATAATGTGGTTTCTTACACCAGTGCACAAAAACAGGTTGGTCTTGTCAAGCCTATGACACAGTAGTCAGCTCTCTTCAGGGCTTCTTGCTGTGATCAAAGTGCAATAGCACTGTACTGACGGTAAAAAATGTCTATTTGGAAGACACACTGCATGTTAGGCTCATTTACTCTGCACTGTACTGTGATTGTAGCAAAGCAGCTCCTCTGTTATTACCTAAACTATTTCATCAGTTAAAATGATTTTCAAACAAAACATACATTCATTAATGATCCAAACAGAGCCAGAAGGATTCAGCAGCACAGATTCAGACTGAAAGTCCCTAATGACCAGCTTGACTCACCGCAGCTTCAACAACCAACACTGACACACACTGACACACACTGACAATTACCAGCGCCTGGACAGGTGTGTGTGTGTGGGCCTATACGCAGCAGTGGAGTTGGAGTTTATTAGCATTTATGCTCACAATCAATAACTGAATGGCAGCAGAAATCACATCAATTAAAACACTTAAACATGATTTAATATCAAACAAATGCAAAAATATTAACAAACATACGCATATGCTCCTATGAATTCATACTCATACATAGACACTTACGCACAAAACAAAACACTTACACACAGCCATAAAACAACACACAGTCAGTGTGACAGCTGTGAGCAGGGTGACTGTGGTATCTTCAGTCTAGTTACACATTAATAAAGCATATCTTATATTACTCCACTAGTCTACTTCCTATTATGAAAATGAGAAGGAAAAACCATCTAACGCAAGAAAAGCAAACAAGGTTTGATCTCACCGTCGGCATGAGGTGGTTGTAGATTTGCTTCGGCGCGTTGGCAGGAAAAGAGGACAATCCACTATCATTTACACTTCTCTTTTAGGGCGTATCTGTGAGCTTCACCTCCTCAAATTACACCTCTTTTACTCTGATTCCTCTCTCACACACACACACACACGGAGCATTTCGGGACTGGAAGTTCAGAGCCACTCAGGAACCTCGGCGGAGGAGTGGCCTCTCGGGATTAGCGACTACATTGCCCACAATGCGTCTCTCTGTTTACGCACGAGAGTTACAACACCTGAAACTAAGCGATACCTGTAGTTTCGACAGGAGCAGGAGTTCAGTGATAAGCGCGCTGGAAAAAGGCTGCAGAAGCGTGTTATCACGCAGGTTGAAGGTTACTGCCCCGATGAAAAGAGTCAGTGCGCCCAGTGATGCTTATAGATACGTTATTAGTTGAAAATATTTACACTGATAAAAGCTTTTGCAGAGCACACAGCGGTGGGAGAACTTTGCAACAAAAGCAGGTGCTTGTATGACTAATGTTGCATAGTTATAAGCCAGAAATAACAAAATTACGCTAAGCTTAATAAGAGTTTTTTCTTGTTAGTCTTCCTGTTCGGTCATTCATTTGATAGCTATGTCAGTTTTATTGATTTGTCAGTGTGTCATTATCGCAGCTCTGTTGAGTGACTGTAGATTAAAGCAAAAATGATCTGAGAGGTCAAAAGAATTTAATCTCATCAGGGAGTCATGTTATCTCACTGAACAGGTTACACACATTTACTGTGATAAAAGCCTGAATGGATCACTAACTGAGACTGTTCCATCACATTCAGTCTTTATAGACATTACAGTACATACAACAGGAAACAGTTATTTTAACAGTTCACCGCTTAACTCCAAAGTGCAACAATTGCCTGTAAGTTGAGCATAAAAAGTTCAAGTAGGCCTTGTGGGGCAGCTTAGTGTTTGCTTTGTGGCTGTTTGCTGATGACTGAATATCCTCGCTGAAGTTAAAATGTTCTATCAGAGCCGTTGTGGTCTTTGGGTGCAGGCCCTGGCATCCACAGCCTGTTAGTTCTCAAGGAATGCAGCTAAGCACTCTTGAGTAGATTATGAATTTCATGCAACAAATAAAGTCAGGGGCTGCCGGAGTGTGGACTTTAGCAGGAGTTATTAATATGCTCAACTACATAAGTGAAAGATTTTTATAAAATATGATTAAGAGTAAAACCCTTTAGATTCTGAAATGTGACCAGGTTTGTTTTGTTTTGTTGCTAAATGTCTGTTGTACATCATTCATTATAATGTTTTTTTTTTGGTACTTCAAAATACATCAAAGCAGACAACATCTGCATACCTCCCACATTCCTTTAGAACACAGATATAAAACCGTCATTATCAGCACTGAGTCCCATAGTTATGTATGGATCATCTGCAACAGAAGATGAAGATAAAGATGAAGATATGTCAGTTAATTCTGCTCCCTTGTGGCTATTTTTAGGACACTGATGAAAAAAGATTGGTGACATGCCATCAAATTTTCCTTTTAGTTCATTTTTAATTTCAACAAAATGAAAACATGAAAATTTAGAATGACTTAAGACACTTAGTACAAAAGAAATTTTTGTTAAAGCCATTTATAAAAGTACACGTTTGTTTCTATAAATGAACTGTTCAGTAATTGGGGCTAAAATGTTGCATGAAGCACCTTTAGTGATGGCTGAATTCCATTTAGCTGCCTCAGTTTCAGGGTGTTGGTACTCTGCATCCGCCACACTGTCATGACTAACCATCACCAGTCATTGTTGTTGTTATTGTAAAACTGGTACTTTTCCTACTATGACGGGTCAGAATGTCTGCTGTGAAACATGTGTCACCAGCAATAAGAAGTTTTTCATGAGGTGCAGTTGCAGATGTTTGAAAATATGTGACATTGTGTCACTGACCACTGACCATTGAAACTGTCAGTAGATCAAACTGAAATTTTGTCAAAAAATGTTAAGGAACAAATAATTACATACTTTGAGTGCAACAATAACGCGTAAATAGCTATTTCCGTACAACTAAAAAAAAATTGTGTGTGAATAAATTTCACATTTAACTTGGCTGATGACATTAATCTTTTTTCTACAGCAAATTAGATTTGAAGGTTATTATGTGTGTTTTTTTAAGGTAAAATGACTTTATGATTCAGAACTGTGGAACTTTTGCTATCATTCCAAATTCAGAAATATCAACTTGACCTGCTAATCTCAGTTTGCATATGAAACAGATTTATAAATAACCTGAAAATGAAATCTGGTGGCATCATCACAATTAAGATCTAACATAAGAGAACTGCTGTAAAAATAGTTTATTATCCATAGACAGCAAAATGTATTTTCATCAGATAACACTTGGCCACATTCTTAAGTCTCCAGTTTAGAAAATGTATCTGAAACTTACATGTTTGTGCCACTTGGTGGAGCCATTTCTCTACAAATCATTTGATCAGAGTTCAGTGTCTTTTTTTCTCAGAGAGTTGTTAGTATAGCACAGATGCAACATGAGTTCATTTCACCAGTGCCACTGGCAGAAAACCACCCGTGATAATGATGGTTTAGATGGAAACATAAAAGCAGCACTGGGTCAAAACACCCCACCAGCACTGAGTCATGTTGCTTTGTGGTTACATTAAATATTGAACCCAAAGTTTTTAATGCCAGTGATACTAAAGTTATAACCTGTAGAATCAACAATTACCTTCATAGTGGGGCTGTACAGAGGGGCAGATAAACTGGTTTTGTATGATGGGATATGTTGGGCTAGTGGTTATAGAGACAACTGATCTTTGTATGATGGCCTTTCACACTGTGAAAAATTTTCAAAGAATTTAAAAGAAAGATGACTCTTTGATGAAATTATTATTTCTCTCTGTTCAATATTATTAATGTCTTATAAGGGGTGCTGCCCTCCTGTCAATCAGCAAGTGTCCCTTCAGGCAAAGCAAGTTGAACATTGCTTGTTTATGCACTTTAATCCTGCAGTGAACTCACACTTATTTATTCTATATACACCAATGTGATGAAGTTAAATCGGTGTCTGGAAAGCCAGCAGAGCCTCTTGCGGTGAGGTTCAGTCTGTGTTCGACTGAGTGCAGAGACAGATGAAACACCACCTGTGACGTGAGTGAATCTAAATTACTGACAGCATTGTATGAGGGCACCTCTGTCAGTGTCGCAGCAATTACTGTTAATTATTTTGCCCAACCTCTTAACCTCATCCAATTGGCTTTCCCAGGAGATTGGTCAGTTTGATGACAATGACGGTGCGGTTGGTGGTTTTAACCACAAAATTGGCCACAGATGCATCATCGGTGAGAGGTGCAACCACAACACTATGATTTGCTGGTGTTGCTAGAAAACCCAATATATCTCATCACATTGACAGCCGCCGGCATTTCCACGAAGGCTCAGTCAAGACTCTGATTCAACTCGAATTTTATTGAGCTGATACAACTTAAAAAGCACTGATATGTCCAAGTTTGTATGATCTAGTGTGGGAGAGTATTATTTCTGTTGTTTTCTAAGTGACTGGATCAGAGCTGTGTTTGGCTGCACACACACTGTGTACTCTAACCAAAGCTGTTATTGGGCCTTCATCCACAGTTGGAAGCTCACCCTCCTAGTCCTGGCATGTGTGCCCTTCCTCTCTGAGGCCAACTTAATTCAAATGAGGGCAGCAACAGGACTTTCCTCTGAGGAGCAGGTGCTGCTGCAACAGGCTGTGGGAGTGTTAATAATATAACAACACTGAGACATCAGGGGCAACGACTGTTTATATCTCTTAAGCTGTTCAAAACTAAGGGACCTTTTCCCCCCTTTTTGACAGAAAATGATGTCCTATCTCAGATGTTTAAGACTATTTATCAGTAAATGACATGACTTCATACATTTTTATTCCATTTCATGATAATGTTGTTGTGTATAAAGTAGTGGTTAATGTTTGCTTATGAAACATAGTCCATTTTTTAAATTTCTCACTATTTTAACAGAAATGCAGAAAATTTGATTCCTGCTTCATTCTTGCCTGGAATTTAAAAAACGATTTCCCTCAAGACTAAATCTTATAGAGAGACTTCATGTCAGTCTAAAGACGAGGTAAAGCAGTGAAAATACTCTAAATATAGGTTTCACTTAAACTGATATTGAATATTTTAGGTGAGCCTTTTTTTGTGGGGTGGCTGACATATTTTGCTGCAATCTTTATCCACAGCAGAACATTGTTGAGCTTCCCACAATGGTTCTTCTGCTGCTTCTTCAAACTGCAGGCATGCTGTCCATCATCCAGGTAACACAATGACTGTGGATAAGCACCTTTCTGTAAAAAACCTTAATAAGTCAAGCTCCATGCTAAGGAGAAGACTTGAATACATAATCAAGCATTCATTTTCTCTCTGCAGTCTTTTTTGTTCTTGACTTTTTTGAAACAAAGGCAGCAACACAAAGAATTGGAAGAGACAAAATAAAATCTGAAAGTGCACATGACATTACAGTCATTATGAAATCACTTGTGTCATTTGAATATTAAAGTTTAAGTAATCCAAGTGTGGTTATAAAATGTGCCTTGAAGGGTTTGCACTTGAGTTACCCTGCAAAACACACATCTGAGTCTGAACACAAGAGAGGAGCCAGAGGAAGAGGATATGAAGGTGGAACCAGCTGCAGCCTTTTGTGTTCGCACCTGCACATTTTAGTGTGTTTAAGAAGATAAAAGTGAGAAAGAAAGTAAATGTGCTACTAAGTGTTAACTGTGTCATTATGGGCCTTTTTCAGGAATTCTAACAGAATATCAATCACCTTAGAATGAGGTCCCAATGCACTGCAACAGCTATCTTCTGTGTTGATGAGCAAGAAGGTGATCGACACACCTGTATATACTTTACATTTTAATTGTATATTTCTTATTATTTGACACATTTTCAGTGAGTGCATTTTACTCTAACAAGCTCCGGTCTGTGTGGCAACCCTGACCGACACACTGCACCAGACCTTCATCACACGTTACTCAGAGAAGGTCAGAATTCAAACCAGGTCTTGTGATTAACTTTTCCTTATTAATGTGCTTTTCTTATAATGTTGAAAAGGACATCATGGATTGTCCCAAGTGTCTTTCTCTGCAGTGAGTTTGTTGAACTTTTTAGCCCCAGATTGCTGCACAAACAGTTAGAAATGTAAAAGTGTTTAAAGCCGAAGTACTGTAACAGAGTTTGCTTTAATAACTCAGGTTAAGATTGAATAACACCAGAACCGTCAAGCAACATTTTTTTTTCCGGACAAGAGTGGATCTAAGTTGTACTTTAAATTGCTGTTAGTCCACAGAAGCGCTAGATGGCGCTGCAGAGCTATGGACAAACAGCAGTCTAACAGAAGTTTGAAGGGCTGCTTAAGTTTACCCTCATGGTGAGATCAGGACACAGAAAACAACATTTTAATATATATAATTGTTTTAACGGCTGATACTTTACATGTTTATCATTTTTGTCAGATTAGAGGATGTTCTGAACGTGAGTGCGCACACTATCACGTAGTTGTAAGAACTTCAATTTGATGCGTAAAACCCTGAGAAACAAGAATAAAAAATATAAAAAGGGAAACACTGCACTAATATTTTGTATTATCAGACTGAACGGAGATAAAATACAAAATCACGCTGCTTGCGTAAATGAAAACAGGCAAAATTGTGTAACTAAGAAAAGGTGTTCAAATACCCATTTCTACAAAATATGTAATAAATGAGGATATAAAAATATTTATAAAATATAAATAGAGATAGTTAGATTTTTCATAATTAGACGAATACCACTGGTATATCTAAAAGCTTATAGACTGCTCATAATTTGGAATTTAAGAAAACAAGTGACGGACAAATGATTGAGTCTAACTTAGCATCAAATTCAATTAAACCTTCAGAGGATCAAAACTCCTCGCCACACAATTATCTTTTCCTAAATTGTATTTACGAAGCTCTATTTCAGTATTTACAAATTGGCAATAATATTATTATTTAACTAAACCAACTGCACAAATATTAACAACAGCATTTTGAAGCAACAAAGGATTTGCGAGTTTAGAAGAATCCGCATTTTAAAAATTTGATGACGAATTAAAAAACTTTAAAATTAACATTTTTTTTTATCTGGAGCGAAAATATAAACATTAAAACCAAAGATTAAATTATCCTCCGTACCTTTAGTATTTATTCATATTATTCATACATTTGTTTAATGCTTATAAAGTGCTAGGTTCACATAATTAAGCGTGTTTGACCTGCGCTGACTTCGGTCTCAGAGAAGTTTGAAGTTTCATTTTTACGCTCAGAAGAAAAACGGGCATAAACCAGGGATGAGGAACCTGGCCACAATTTAAATTTCTACAACACTGACTTTGTTCTTTTTTCCTACAGCAGTGGCTCCATTTAATTTATAATTGAAATCAAAAGGTATCTCTGTGTGAGGCCTCGATCTTGCTGCAGGCCCTTCCCCACTATGACCTGAAAAACCAGCAGCTTTACACAGAGGTCATGATACGCAAAGCTGCATTTTTCCATATTCATGATTAGAAAAGTAATTTAAAGTTTTAAAAATATTTATTATATTTTATGATTTAAAATAATAAGTTCGAGGCCATGTAATAATTTTAGACTTTTAGGTTTGACGTTCAGAATAAATTTTATCGACTCAACAATCAAACAAACTGAGTCGATCAACTGCTTATCAATTCATACCGACTTTATTGAGTGGCTTACAGAAAAAGCCATTCTCGGAGAGGGAAAAAAAATATCATTGTAAAATTAAAATCACTTTACAACATGCTTACTTAAATTAAATGAATGGGTAAACAGTAAATGATTTCAAAACCTTACAAATAAATTCAAAGTGCGCCTACTTATAGACCCCTAAATACAAGAAAACTCGTGGTTAAATATAACTCCCCACAATACTCATATTTCATATCATGTCAAAGAAAAATCAAAGTACATTTGCGTATATTTTCAAATATTTACTAGAGTCCATATACAACTAGAAATACCTATACAAAATCGTCTCCTGGACAAATACATTACTCACCTTTACATTGAGCTGTAATTATTCTAACCTACATTTCTCATTATGTACAACACATTTTGCAGCGAAGTGAAGTGTAAGTCACCTCAACTGGCCTACTTACAAACTTGGCGCACATACTGTAGGCTGTGGAGCGAATAATATGCGATATTAACTTACAACTGCCCCTCCATTTTCAAACGGTTGATGGGATCAGACAAATAAAACCAAACTATCCCATTCCACGTCTCAGCAAACTCTACAGGTATTTGTTCGTACCGAGCAGTCCATCCACAGGGACGAAACATGAACAATCTCTTCTGCTCGAGAATAAAGTGCCACAGTTTGGTTTTGAACAATATGAATGACTGCAGTAGCACGACTTTGCAGGCCTACATTTTTCACAGCAGTGTTTTCTAACGTTTGCGTCTCAGATCCGGAATAAAAAGAAAAAACATCAAGGGAGAATTCAGGAGCACGCTGCAAAAAAAAAACAAAAAACCTTGTCCCACCGTGCCCACGATAACTTGATTACATTCCCACACCGCAGATGTATTAATGAGAAGTTTCTGATGGTACAGCTATGAAATTATGCAGTTAGTAGTCTTAAACACTTGGAAAAAGTCAAAGAGTCGTATAGGCCTATTTCTCATTTAAATGGCGACACTCATGATGAAACATTTCACATACACCAAGGTATGTCCACTTTCATGTCCTCTCGGACAATTTCCATTACAACAATTTGTTGTTTTACAGTTTTTTACTTCACAAAGAGGAGTTTTAGAGGCCGTTCATGCCTACTCCCTGGGTCGACTCAGGTGGGTGCAACAGGTCGGGGGAATGGCAGGGAGGGCTTCCCGGCGCGCTGTGCTCGCTGTCGGTATCGCTCCCCCTCTTCCCTCCGCTGCCCCCGGAGCCAGAGCCGGCGGATCCTCCGGCGCTGTGAGTTTTTACATGTTTACTCAGGTGATCGCTCCGCATAAATCTCTTGTTGCACACCGGACAGGCGAATCTTTTCTCCCCGGTGTGTGTGCGTAAATGTCGCTGGAGCTCATCGGAGCGCGTGAACCTCTTCCCGCAAAAGAGCCAGTTGCACACAAACGGCCTCTCGCCGGTGTGCCACCTCAAATGCGCCTTTAGGTGCGACGTTTTCCCGTAAACCTTCCCACAGCCGGGGATGTGACAGCTGTGGAGACCTTTTCTCCGGAGGCTGGCGCCCGCCGGTCCCAGTCTCTCCGCCTCTTGGCAGTTTGGACAGTCGCAGGTGGCTCTGCCCGAGTACCGCCGCGCAGATGACCTCGGAGACCCCGCTAAAGACGCAGGTGGACCCCCGGAGAGCATTGTCCCTCCTGCCCCAGCCAATGGAGAGGGGCTTGTGTCCGGATAAGAGGATAACACCGGCTTGAAACCGTCCATCAGGTGCTGGCCGGTTGTCAACAGGTGTGGAGAGGGGCTTGTACTGAAAGCAGAGTGACTTAAACTCGAATAATCAGAATTATATCCGCCCAGAGGAGAGTGCAAGGACGTCTGGAGTCCACCAGAGTGTAAGGACGTTTGTAGTGCTGCTCCATTAGGGTTCTGAACATCAATCCATCCCGCTCCCACATCCCACCAGGCCGAGGCTCCGGTGGTTCCAACCTCTCCAGTGGGAATACCGGGATGAGACGACTTGAACCAGGACTCGTAGGGATGCGCCACGCTCATCCTCGGATAGATGCCCTGCAAACTGTCCACTGAGGTGTGCACCTTCGAGATGAAAACGGGCTGGTGGCTGGACTCTTGAGAGCTGCTCGACACCGAGGCTTGGAAAACAGAATAATCGTTTCCAAAGTGTGAACTAGACGAGGTACCAGACGTGAGCGAAAAGGCACTGGATCCGCTGGAGCTGTTGGTACCGAAAGAGTCCGTGATGCCGGATCCATTACGGGACACCCCGAAACCGGAGAGGCCGGATCCGAGGCTGCAGCTGCTCGCCGCGGCTCTTTTCCACGGATGGAAGCCTTTTCCAAATGACGAGGAATTATCCGAAATAGTCGACGGTGAAGGGCTCGGACTCCCTATTTTGTTGCATGTTGCAGCTAGCATGGCTAAAGGAGTCGATCCTAACCTCGGCTCCTCCTGAAAGGACAAGAAAAGCTGTAAGTGAATGGTCAGCCTAACAAGTTTTACAGGTTCATGACAGACATTTCTGTGCACTATTTTCACTTCCAAAGAAGAGAAGTTATGAAATTGTTTTCCACGCACGAGAAAATGACTAATAAGCTATTGGGTAACACATTTTTTTTTTTTAAAGTTTGGAAATCACCACAGCAGAGTGTTATCACCTCCTACCTGGACGGACAGAAAGTAGACAAGTGAAACGCGACGCACAGCGCTTACAAATGCATGCCAAACAGGACAGCGAGGCAAACATGCGTGTTTTTGAACACCAGCACAAACTTTCGATCGCGTCTACGGAGCCACAACTTTCTCATACGACCCGCTTGCTGAAAATATAAGCGACGCACTGCCTTTGCCGCTAGTTTGCGACTGCTGTAAGTTTAATCCCCCTCCACCGGACAATGACAAGAACTAATTAAACCAGTAAGAAAGTCCTTTCGACTCACCCCTAGAAGTGAAGTTGCCATCACACAAAAACACTGCCCTCCTCAGAGGATCTTTTTATATTTATGAATCAGAGCACTGTTTTTTTAGAGGTGTGCAATACAATGATGTGTTCCGCCCATTCTTCCACAATTGTAGGCTCCTCTCCGGCTTTGAAGTGCCGCTGTGACACGGGCGACCAATCAGCGGCTCCGTCCCGCCGCACTGCCACATACTACCGTGAGGTCATCAATAGAGCGCCTCAGACAGCATCTCCACCCTCCTCCAGCCCCCCCACCGCCCCCTCCATAATAAAAGACAGCGGAAGGAAGGTAAAGTTAAATGAGAGTGAATTAGGAAGGAGGAATTAGGGGGCCACTTATTGAAATTTTACAGAACATCACGTTCCATAAATTTGAAGAAAGCGGAATGATGACTCCGTGCTCGCTGATGTAGATGGTGGTAGGCCTAAATAATAATAATAAAAAGGGTTGGTAGGCTGAACTATGACCGCAGCACCACCTAAATGAAAAAACAGCAAGCGTAATAGTCTACTGTAATTTAAATTTAACTTATTTTTCTAGTTTTATTATAACATATTCAAATTGGATCTACTTTGATGCTCCGTGCTGTACTTAAGTCACCTCAGCTCCAAAGTTTGACGTAAACTGCGTTCCCTAAATTAAACTTGAGAGAAAAAAGTTTAATAAGTGGGTCAACTCCACTTCTTGAAACGTGTGTGTGTACGCAGATTTCAGTGCAGAATTTTATCTTTTGAAAATGCTTAGGTTTAATAAAAGCCTCTCTGTATTCTTGCATTTCCCTCATATCAGAACTTTATTCTGACCCTGACATAAATTAACCCGCGGGTTTTTGCATGTTTTAACATCTTAAGAGTTAATATACACAAACTATTACACGAGATACAAAGGCTGCATTGTTCAGGCCGTGGACGTATATTACACCGTCTCAAACTTTCACATTACTGTAATTGTGTTCAATTATCTTAACAGTTTTGATTAAAACTGGCGCATTCCAGTGGAGGATTATTCATTGTGGGATGCTCTTAAAACAACAGATGATGAAGGAGATGATGAGGGGTCGACGCAGTTGACTTTGGAACATTTTCAGCATCAAAATTACAGAATTAAAAAAGTAAAAATTTCAAGGAATGGTTCCTGTCAATACAGAGACGGCTGGTGCCGCAGGTTAACCAAGATTATTTATTAAACTAAGTGATTGCACTGTGTCTCAGACTGAAAATAAAATGATAGGATGGTTTTATTGAATAGGTTCATTACTTTACCCACTGACACTTTGTTAAATCTACAGAGGAAGCTCCTGTTACATAATAAGAACTTGAAGGCGAAACGTGTGTTGAACCCTGGGACTCTCTGTGGGCGCTATTAGCATGCAGTGTGCACTGGAAGCATAAATTTCATTTGAATTTCAAATTTAATAACGCGGGAGGTTTTTAATCATCCGCAGTTTTATTTGTTTGATATTAACATGCTTATTGACCGGGTCTGTTGACCAGCTTGGTCATTACAGGACAGGGAAAAGTTAATTAAAACGACCAGGGATTATTCATCACATCATCTGCCTAACCCATGTCGCTTCCTTTATTACACAGCATGATAGATGGACTATCTGATTAATTCTTGTGTTTCTAGGATTGGACAGCAGCTTTTTGGATTAATTTACATCGCTTTTCCTTCAGGTGTAAAAAATGAAACAACGAAAAAACTAAAACTGCCCCAAATTATTCATAATAGTTGCACAGTAAAAAAAAAAATCAAAACAAAAAACCCCCCCTCAAATACAGATGCAACATTTACATGCACTTATCTTAATTATTATCCTCACAGCACATGGGTTATTTAGTTTATAATATCCACCGATAATTAGAGACAATTTTAACATTTCCACGACATTTATCCAAAGAATATTTCAATATGTATCTTTATATTTAAAATTATTCTTTAAGTGTGTGTACGCTTGTTTTAAAACTAACATAAAA
Source organism: Acanthurus leucopareius (assembly GCA_029814765.1). Lineage (NCBI taxonomy): Eukaryota > Metazoa > Chordata > Actinopteri > Acanthuriformes > Acanthuridae > Acanthurus > Acanthurus leucopareius. The sequence continues at coordinate 5,621,204 of JAQMCX010000057.1, read as the reverse complement.
TGTCGATTTAGTTATTCAATGAAAAATGAAAAATCATGATGAGCTATGAAGGAAAAGACAGATAAATAATCTGGGAAAAACACAAACACACACACATTCTTATTTGGCTTATTGACGCTGGAGATAAGAAAGAAATTGTATCGATCTGTTTTCTGCTCATTCATTTTTTATTCCTCCCCAAACTAACCACTCACGCAAACCGACGAAAAAAAATCGTAAACATAATGTAACCGTGATTTTAGAGGCGAATAAAATGTAACGAAGCAATGAGGAGAATAAAACCTACATACCGTGCTCCTCCGCTCCGCAGTGCATTGATTGACCCTCGACGTTTGCTCCCAGCAGAGTAAAACACAACATCTCCTGCTGCCGGTGTGACTGTGAACCATGCAGATAAATGTTACACTGGCAATTCAATTAGGAATAACTGGGAAAATTTCCGCCGACCTTTGATTCCTCGACATACACCCAAACTCTTAACAGGTAGGATAAAGAAATTAATTGTAAATATAATTCAAGTTTATATTCAGTATAAAATAATAAAACATCTGTGATCATCTGGTATTCCCTTTTTTTCCTTCCTCTTACAAGGGATGGCCATTCACAATATTGTGCGCAATAGTGATTTTACGCATTTGGAGAGCCAAGGTTTGGGATACAGCTACAGGGGACGTGTTGGCCTCTGGTGACAAATTACCAAGTGATCATACCAGCAAGACTGATGTCAGAGGTCAGTGTGATAACTCCCCGACAGGAAACATCTTGCTAGTGATGCTGCAGAGGTGCAAGAGATATTTAATCCGCGTGCACTTCAAAATCTGATTGTCTGATTTATTCTACCCCGCTCTCTCTCACAAAAAAAAAAAAAAAAAGCTTTTGTTGCCTGTTGCGTTCAGCATCTAGAGGGTCGGTTTTAGTTCATATGGTGTGCACAGGTTGTTCTTAAAGCACGGCTGTAACTGTAAGCCGCATTGAACAGATGTCCCCATTGAAGGCTTTCTTCTCCTACACACATGGGCTATATTACCATCATGAAATCAAACTCAAAACCTGTCCCTTTCGCCACCATAATGACCGAGTTATTCTGGGCCGCTGAGCACGAACAAAGTGTGTTCAATATTGCGTGCTCTAGAATCACTGCGCTTAGAGAGCCGGGAGAAAGGAGTCAAGGCAGAAGTGCAGAAATATACTTTAATGTGGAGATTTACAAAGCAACGCGATAATCCGAAGGCCGAGATTTTTCCGGAAGGAAAACCGAGTGTAATCACTTGTAGCTTTCACTAGCAATTAGAGGACCGCTGTGCGTTTAATCATAATTGCGCATCCATTTCTATTCTGCAGTTATTTTTAAATAGAGATTAAAATTATGGTATTATGACGTTGAGAAAGGGAGAACTTCTTTAAAAAAATAGCACTGTTGTTACAGACTGATAGATAGATAGATAGATAGATAGATAGATAGATAGATAGATAGATAGATAGATAGATAGATAGATGTGTCTTTTCCTGTTGCTGGATCAAAATATTGTCACTGTCCTAACAGACTCTGTGTAACCCCATGCAGTGGAGCAGAGAGCAGGGTCTGTTGGTTGTTGTTTTCTCTGTTCACCAGGAGGTTGCAAAGAGCAGATGTCCGTCTGCACTGTGAGCTGCCAAGTGGGTCCGGAGCGGGGCAGCCACAGACACAAGGGCCCAAATGGTGTGACAAAAGATGTGCAGGAAGCCCCTCTTCGCCTGGGTGAGCCACAGAGAGGGTCTCCCCTCTCTGCCAGCCTGCAGAGACACTCACAGCACGAGCCAGAGTGGTGGCAGCAAAGCCATGTGTTACCGGCTGGGATGCATGGTACACCGACACTCATATTCACACAAACATAAATACACATGCATATGCAGGAATGTGCAAATACAGGCCAGTCCCATCCTGCACGCTGACACCTGCACGTTGCACTAAATGTAAAACATACACAGTTAATGCTTTTTTTTACAACCCTCATATAAACAGACCCACTGTTTTTATTATTTATTCTTTAAGCAAGCTGCTGACAGTGATGCACAGTGTGACAATGCAAGTCTATCTATCTATCTATCTATCTATCTATCTATCTATCTATCTATCTATCTATCTATCTATCTATCTATCTAT